>CABEEJ010002970.1:11623-70352 GCA_901482245.1 Timema douglasi
CCACAAAATAAGTTTTAGACTTTCACTCAACAGGGCCGAGGCCATTCTCGGTGTCCACAGACTGTAAGGTGGCGGATGTCACAACGGAATAGAGTCGATCCAAACCATCAGCCATAGCTTGCTATTGACATCGTTCAGCCATTCATGAGCTCGGAGCGCACTTTACAAGCAGGGCCGTCTATAAATCCTCGCGTAGGAATGTGTAAAGTCAAGCGACAGTACATCACAGCCTATAAACGGCAAAAGTAACAAATATCTTAGGACCGAGTAATTTAGTTTTAGTTTGGATATTAGAATGCATTTTATATGAATACTGACTGGTGTATCCGTTCTTCGCATGGGGAATCCTTTTAATGTAGCTTTATTATTTGCAGTATGTAAAATAAACAACAGGGAATAATAACCAAATCTTAAATTATGTTTAATATTAATCCTTAATTTAAATTGTGATACAAAACGCTAAATTAAACTGACTAATAAACAATGTCAAAATAGAGATATAGTCTGAACATTTTTTAAAAGCTGAATATTAAGTTATAACTACTCTATATACAGTACTTTGAACTTCTGCCTCTTGATGATAATAAAAAACAAAAAAGTGTCACAGTATAAATATTAATTGGTTGTTAAAGGGTTGTAATAAAATCAAAAGTATTTTAGCATTTTTTTTACAACATTTACTCTGTTTACCCTTTTTTTAATCTATTTTACTAGTTTAGTCTTTTTTTGCCATTCTTACTCCTATTTAGTTAGGGAATTCTTTAGAGTGTGTACCTTAGATTTTTTTTTATTTATTCATAGTGAGCCTAGAACATTATAAATTGTGACTACCTATTCAAGTAAATACAACATTAAGAACTATAGAAAGCTAAAACTTGATATTAACCACATTATTTAGAAAATCTTAGTATTTTTACTCCACATAATGTGAACCGGAAGTATTAAACTGTTTAATTGATGGTGCGGAAGGATTTAAAATGCAGGATCACAAAAATCTTAAACTTTGTATGGTTATTATTATTTAGGGAAATTAGTGAGTGCAAGCCTAAACTTTTTATTTTCATTTTTACCATTCTAATTTATAACTTCTTGATTAGCCCTTTAATTAGCTAGATAGCTTTTACATTTTAGACTACTTCAGTGTAAAAGCCCACAACAGTGGTCACGGAGACAATTTCTTCAGTATAGTGCTGTCTATTTTACCGGGGATTGTTAGATCTTATTTATAATCCCAGCCAATAATTTTAGTATAGTTTTGTCTGAAGAATATTCAATTTTACATTAAAATTTTGATAAAATTTCTCTTAATTATACTTTACTTTTGTGTAAATAGGCGGATACGGTTAATGGATAGGAAAATGTTAACAAACAAATATAGTTTATTAGATAAGGAGATTATTTGTACATTAAAAAAAATATCTTTAATGTCTTAATGTCTGTTCAGGTTATACGTATATATGATAATTATTACTCCAATAAGGTAATAATGATGGAGCAATAATTTTAGATGTACTATACCTGCAATTGCGTTGAAGGAGAGTGGAAAATAATTTAGGGAAATACATCTTGAGTAGACCCAACAGGGATTCAAACCCCTATATCCCAGTTATATGTAGGGATCGTCCGACACAAGAGTAACACCTTATAACGTTTGACCACTAAAGCGGGCTTAGGACATCATAATAAAATAGAGAAAATTGTAATCCCTAAGGTATAAAATATATACTTAGGGTAAGTCGTCTGTCAATATTAGTCTATGGCCGTTATTATATTATAAAACCAGATTTTGTTATAAATGAGAGACCGGTTCTGTTTAATATCCAACCCATGTATGTCTAGGTTATTTATTTAAAAATAATGATAAAATACCATTTAAATATTTTAAAATACCTGCTACTAATCATTTCAAGTCATAATAGAAGGATTTATAGTTATTTTTATTCAAAACTGACCCTCTTCAGTGGCATAGTTGTCTAACGCGTTAGCTTCGGTTTGAGCTAGACTGCAGAGGACGGGGAGATCGAGGTTCGAATCTTGGTCGGGTGAATTGGGGGTGATTTTTTCTAAATGGTTTTCCTCTCTCTCTCTCTCTCTCCCCGTGCAAATGCGGATTCACATTTTCTAAATTAAACCATAACAATTCCTAATCCATTAGCGTAATTAGTACTAAAGCGTATAACCCGAACGGGTAGTAAGACACTGTACTAAAAACAAATCACAACTGGATTTGAACAAAAACCTATTAAATAATGTATGCAACTTCATATTTGTTTTGGACTGTGTATGACCTCTGTGATATAGTGGAATGAGTTCCTAGCTAAAGATACAGAAGTCCTGGGTTTGATCCTTGGTGCCTCAAGATTTTTATGAAAAACATATGCTTCGGAACGGGCTCAACTCTGTCTCGTGATGACAATAATTGAGCAGCTACTTTAGTAAAGAAATAGTGGCTTCGGTATAGAAAATTGAGATTAACAACCAAAGGGTTCATTGTGTTGACCACGTGACACCCTCTGTCGACAAATGTTGGCACTATTCTCACTAACATGTGGCAGCTTCTTGGTCGATATAGCTTTATTTCGGGGTGACGTTAGTGTTTTTTTAATTGTGTACTGTTAACAAACATCGCTGTAACGTAATTTTCAGTACCAGGGTACCTCTTAAACATATACACCAGAATCGAAATCAGGAACTTTAATTTATAGAAATAGTGCTCTACCACTGGTTTCTACATGCTATTTACATGTCCAAGGGCTATTATTGTACTGTCGTACGATATATTTTGAAATTAATTATCTATTTATTTTTATAATAGATTCAGTTTTCAATTTCAATACTTTTAATTTATCTAAATAAATCTATATTTTTAAAATTTGATTTACAAATTAAGTTTAGTTAAATCAAATATTATTTTCAAACAAAATTAATTTATATTTTATTAATTTATGTCTAGTCTAAATGTGTGTATTTTTTCACAGATGGTGTAATGTTTATTATATTTAAGTTAATATAAGACTCAAAAATTATAATTTTGCTATATTTGTATTGAATTCTCAATCAAAAAGTAATAATTTAGGTAAGAATACCTGTTCATTATTATAATATTTATTTTTACTACCACGTCTTACTACCTGTTCAGACTATAAGTATCCATTATAATTTTAACTAGTTGAGTAAGGATGAGGAAGGAAGCATTTTAGAGTTAACCCATATTTGTGTGTAAGTAGAGAGATAAACCATTTAGGAAAACCTCTTGCCTTGACTGAGATATTAGTCCCGATATCCCCGTCATTAATAGGACAGTCTAACAAGAGAGTGACGCCTTAAACAGTTCAGCCACTGAATCGGGATATTACGATATTCAATGCAAAGTATTAAAAGTGTAATATAAAAATAATGTTTTTTCCAAAAAATTATTGCAGCTAGAATTGTGAAATTTTTCCCTATATTAAAAAGAAAATTAACCAAGTATTTATTTGTCTGTGTCTCATGATCAGTCTGTGTGTGACATCTAGCTCACGCAGAGGTGTGAACTTTTTAAATTGGTAGTACCTATGCATGAACATGTGAATCTCAAAACTGGAATTTTAAAATTTTGACTATATATATTTTTAAAAATTTATTAAAAACTAGGTTGGAAGAAATAACCTCAAGATATATTTTTTTATTGTGTTGTTACCTTGGGAAAAACTTGGTATTTCTGCTTGTTTGATATACGTCCAGTCATACCACAATGATAAAAGTCTATTTTAGCTTTGCAGGTTAAAAAAATAAAAAAATATTGACTACTAATAATATAACTACTAACAATAATTTTAAAATAGCTGAATTAAAACGATCATGATAATAATGCGCTTTGTATTATTATGCAAACAACATAACTCAACAGTCACCAGATGGTAATTGATCTATAAAAAATTAAAGTAATTGAATCTTACTCGAGAGGATGTACAGTAGCCCCATGACTTCATTGGTGCTGACTGACAGCTGACGGCTTTGAAAAGTTACCAGACCAAGTTATGTATTCCTTCGCCGGACCATATGATCTGCAAAAACATGTGTTTAGCAACCGTCACTTCTGACAGTCAGCACCAAAGAAGCCATGGAGCTATTGTAGGAGAGATTTACTCATTATAAAGTACAAAAAAGGGTAGTTTATTTCACAATGTTGTTTCCAATATTCTCTCCAAACCTACATTGACGCATATCCTCAAGAAATATTCCTTTAGGCTTATTAAATTAAATAATGAAAGGAGTAATAATTGTTTTCAAAATATAAATCGCGTTAGACTGTAATGTTAGCTATTAATAGTCCTATCTACTGGTTTGTAGTGCCGGTAGAAAAGTTTATTGAAGTTATCTGGGTCATTTTTAGTTTACATTAATTTCCGAATTGTATGCTAAACCAATTGTGTTCAAATTCACAATTAAAATATAGGAAATAATCCAAAAAATAGGAGTGTTTCAACTAACCATGTTGGTGAATGACATTATTCTCACAATAGCTGAAATGCAGATGATAGGGATATATCGGCTCAAATTCCGGTTGGGTGTAGTGAGTTTGATCAAAAATGGTATTCCATTCCCTCCACACAAACTCTCCTTTACTTTATATTATCCATCATTCCTTATCCCTACTCCATTAGCGTAATTAGCACAATTAGCACATATGTGTAGAACTCAAACAATTAGTAAGACACGGTGACAAAATATATTACTGACAATGGTACAGTAGCCCTATGGCTTCTTTATTGCTGAATAACAGCTCATAGCTGACTTCTTACAGTCAACATTTAGGTATATACCTAAATTTTGACCGTCAGAAGTAACAGCTGCTAGACACATGGTTTTTGCAGCTTATATGGTTTGGCGTAGGGCTACATAATTTGATCTGGTAACTTTTCAAAGCAGTGAGCTGTCGGCTGTGAGCTGTCAGTCAGCACCAAAGAAGCTATGGGGCTACTGTATATTGGATTGGTATATAGGCCTATGGATTATTCATTCTTTGTTGAGTGGTTAGGTGGGGTTGAATAAGGGCCTACGATACCTTGTTTTAATGCATGATTTGTATAATCTGTGATAAATATTTATTGTTATAAGTACGCTCAACATCAAGCAAGCTACCCGTTTCGGTGGCCGAATGGTCTAAAGCACTTCCTAGCAGTAAACTAGACTGCCATTGACTGGGATATATGAAGTTCAAATTTAGGTCGGGTGTAGGGCCTACTGAGACTTATTCTCCAAAATGGTTTTACTCTCTTTATTCACACAAATACGGGTACACTTCCTTGAAATATAACTTTCTTAATCCCTAAAACCATTAGAGTAATTAGTACTTAAGCGTATAACTCGAACGGATAGTGTACTTGATGCAAAAAAACCCCATTAAGCTTATATTATTTATTTATTTAGCACCGCGTCTTACTACCCATTCGGATTATATACTTAAGTACTAATCACGCCAATGTGTTAGGAATTGGGAATGTTGAATATTGAGGAAGTGAACCCGAATTTGCGTGGAGGGAGAGTGGAAAATTAATTTATGAAAAACATACCCCAGTTCACCCAGGCGAGTTTCAAACCTCAATATCCCCATAATCAGCAGCCTAACTCAACACGAAATCAGTGAGTTAGCTAACAACCCCACTGAGGTGGGTCATTAAGATTATAACTTTGAGGATATGCACAAACATTAGCTTTGAGAGAGACTCGGGAAAATTATCCCCGAAAAACTTAGTCTAGAGAAGATTCTCTCACTCCATAACACTGGAAATTCAGTATATTGTGAGCATGCATGACACCTTACACCATATGACCGTCAGTACAAGTAGGTTGTCCGAACGGTACTTATTACTACCTATAAGGACTATCCTAATAATATGCACTAATGGGGTAGAGTTAGGCATGTATAGATCTTGTACTTGTATTTATGAAGAGAAATATTGATTTAAACCCAAACGCCGTTATCAGCGGCAAACTAGACAAGACCGGTGGAAACGCGGGAGAAATCAGTCCCGGATGCCATTGTTCTATATTTTCACTGATGTGGGTGTTTGATTAGTTTTCAAGTAGGAAAGCCTCTGAATGTGATCTCAAAATGAAAAAAAAAATCACCCTTGAATAATTTGATAAGGAATGTGTTTTATTTAGTATTACTTCTGTATTTTTTTATACAAGTTAAGAAATGATTATAAGTTCCACTGATATTTTTTTATCACAACCAAGGCGGTGACCTGGTGGTCTAGGGGTAAGGTGTCAGACTTCTGTGCTGGGAGTCCGGGGTTCAATCCTCGGTCCCGGCACAGATTTATCTGATTGCCAAAACCTTCCTTCACCTCTGACAAGACGTGTATTAATCACAATTTGTGAATGTGGGGAACGCTAGGCCTCCACCGTGGTTCCGATTCCACGTTAAACTGTAGGTCCTCCATTTCATCTCACAATCACCCTACCATTACACATTAGCGTAAGTGAATGTAACCCGAACGGGTAGTAAGACGTGCTGCTAATAATAATAATAATAATAATAATAATAATAATAATAATAATGAACTATATCCGAAGCTATAATTTATGCATTTTAGTGAGGATAACACCATTTAGATATCATGTTCTGAAAATTGAAAAATGACACCTGGACACGGGAATCGAACCCGCGCATAAATGATAGCTTCGGCTATTTGATTCATTAATATATGCAATCCCGTACAATTATAATATAATTGTCAAATGGCAGCAATAAGCCAATTACCGAGTCACGGGTGGCTGCGTTGTCTGATGGCTGTGATCTTATATAATCACATATTCATAAGCTGATGACTTCCGCACGTCCATCATAGACTCTGCCTTAAACTATGAGTGAAGAGTGAAGAATGACCATGGGCACGGGGCGAATCCTGGATAGCTCAGTGGTAAGAGCATTGGCGTACTAAGCCGAAGGTCCCGGGTTCGATTCCCGTGTCCAGGTGTCAATTTTCAGAACAGAATAATAATAATATTACCACAGCCAAGGTCATTCTTGCAATATAGACTTACATGAAAAAGCAAATACGTCATTAGGTATATCTTCTTGCCTACGCTTTCAAAAGGTCAAGGTAGGCGTTGTGTAGAGTACAGGGGACGCGAGAAAAGGGCAGTGTTTTTGAAGATTTTATAGCAAAGTATTTTGTGGTCAAATTTAATAGAATATCTCTACCGTAGAAACACAAAGTTTAATTTTATTCGAATAGTGTTAACAGTTCTGGAATATTTGTCTTGAGCATAGCGGCATTAGATTAAAAACTTTAAAAATGAAGATAAAAAGACTTCATTAAATTCTAGGACACCTTTAACATATTTAATTAAAAAAAAACTGTTGATATCACCATGTGAAGAAGAAACATTTGTTTTTGTTTCTTCCGAAGAAATATTTTATTTATTTTGACAAAAAAAAAAGTTGTGTTATAATAACTGCGAAAAAAATTGATCTTTTATCACGCTCTTTATGTTCCCACATCTAAGCTTCGTTACAAAACGGTAACCAATGAATCGCATCAACTATAGGTCTATGATTTATTTCATAGCGACGAAAAAATTTAACATGGGTGTAATGAAACAAAATAAATTATCCACATTCATCAAAGGAATACAACTGAATTAAGTGAATTTATGAGATATATATTTTTTTCCCACACATTGTCATGTGGGCACTGTGTGGGGCGATGGGCGCATGCGCCAAACGGCTTGTCACCCTCCCGCCCCCGCGGGAGGCAGCTATTGGCCCTCGAGTCATGTGACGTCACCCGGGGCGCCAAACAAACTCAAAAGTGTTTGTAAAGTTATAAAGCAAGGAATCAGCCGCTCGCTACTAGCACTACCCTTTTGGGCGACGAGAGCAACACACGGGGTTAGTCTTTTTGTCGACAAGTAGAAAAAAAAGCTTCAGAGACAAATTGACGCTAAATATTAACGTAGGGTCGTAGTCCGTTTGTATAGAATTTTGATTTAACGTGGACTTGATTATAGAATAAAGGATTTTTTTTTCTCTTTTAATAGTCATCGTTAAAATAAATTTGGTATTTTTATTTATCTAACATCTGGGTCGGCAGGTGGCGATCATCAAAGAATAATTGAAGTCAAAATTAAAGGTGAGTCATTTTTTTATCTTACATTATTTTCAATATCTCCAGAGGTTCTTTATTTATTAGAATGTTTGAAAATATATCTAGCACATACTTAAGAAATGTGTATAAAATTAATCAGTGCTATCAAAGGGTATCAAAATTAAACTTATAAATAGTAAAGTATTACTGTATGTAATTCCTTTACATTTGATAAAGTGTTAGAAAATATTTTTAATAAATTAATACTACAAGAAAATAATGTTGTAATTATTTTAATAAGTAATTTTTTCCAACGCAAAATTCTAAACATTTACTTCATCATAAGTGTAGTCTATACACGTTCAATGCAAAATATAAATAATTTATTTAAAATATGCTAGTTTAATTTTATAAAAGACATTTCCATCATAATTTTTTTTTATATATATTAAATGATTTGTCACTAAAACATTGTTGTTATAACTTTTATTATTATTATTATTATTATTATAAATGCTAATATATCTTAGTAACATAATTTAATCCATATTTGCAGGCGTTAATAATAAAAATCAGGTAGTAAATTTGATTTATAGCATTTAAATTATCTCTCTTCATCTGATTATGGAGTTATTTTGCCACCAAACTAGACAATAAATATCAGTATGCAAGTCTAAGGTAGCAAATCACAGCCGGTCGTGATTTAACCCCTGTACATCATGTTAAAGCTTTGCTATATTGACATTGCGGCTAGCTACTATTCCTTCATGGAGTCAACCATAATAGGGACAGTTCTAATTTGCATTGAAAGCCTCCGAAATATCAATAAGCGTATCGTTGTGAAAACCAATCCATTTTTTTTAGGGAATATCATAAGTTTCCCGTAACTAAATATTTTGTTTCTAATTACATAGATATATTTAAAGTAAATTAATTCATAAGAATGCTTAAAACTTGAACAATTTAAATGATTGAGTAGGAACGTATAATTTCGAGGAAAAGTACCAGAATCTATACCGAGATTGTGTAAAAAATATCATTTAGGGAAAACAATCTTCACCAATCTAGAATTCAAACCCCAACTTCACAATCTCTGGTAAACTGAACTAAACAAGGTTTATGCCTTAGCCCACGTGATTATATATGCATTACTAAACAAGTTTTTTTAAAAAACCACGTCTCATTTTACCCGTTTGGGCTATACGAAAATGTACTAACTACAATAATGTGCTAAGGATTAAGAAGGTTTTTTCTACAATAAGTACACCACCATTTGCGTTGAGGGAAAGGGAAAAACCATTTAGGATAACCACCCACAACTCACCTGGCTGGATTTAACCCCGTTATTATCATCTTCAGCAGTTTAGTTTATTGCGAGAGTAGCACCTTAGACTATGCGGCCATTTAAACGGGTTACATACAAGCTATTGGCATCCTAAGGAAAAGAGGTTATCTAGGAAAACAAAGATACTCTGTGATACATCCCATTCTTAGTCTATAGACTACTTCATTTATGAATTAAAGAAATCGTTAGATTTCTTAAAAATTAATAATGAGGCAGCTCTTTGTAAACTTGGTTCTAGTTACAGTTAAACTACTTTACTCGACGTACATATTCACCATATAAGATCGAATGGTCGCTGACGGGCTATACTCGATTAACGAATACGGGAAGATCAAAGTTAGAATCCCGGGTCAGGTGTATTGAAAGTAGTTTTTCTTTAAAGGTTTTCCGCTTTAATTCTAAAGGAATGAAGCTAAATTTTCCCTGAATTACTACCCTACTAATCCTAATTTCGTTAGTATAACTAATGATTGCGTATAGCATGAACATGTACTAAATGGCGATGGAAAGAATAAATATATATTCAGCATATTCAAAGTTAAAAGTTTATTCTTTTATGGAATTAATCAGTTTATTAAATAAAGTTTGTAAATATCTACTAGTGTTCAACAAGAAGAAAGAGAGAAAAACACTTTGTGGGAATTTACACTCCTAATGAGCCCGAAAGGAGTTCGAGATACAGTTTTATTATTCAGAGTCATGTTTGGGCGCGCCAATAGAACACGCTTTCAGTTCTTCAGTGGAAACAACCCGCCTCGGTGGCGTAGTTGGCTAACGCGCTTGTCGTGTTGAGCTCGACTGCTGAGGACGGGGAGATCGAGGTTCGAATACTTCATTTATGAATTAAAGAAATCGTTAGATTTCTTAAAAATTAATAATGAGGCAGCTCTTTGTAAACTTGGTTCTAGTTACAGTTAAACTACTTTACTCGACGTACATATTCACCATATAAGATCGAATGGTCGCTGACGGGCTATACTCGATTAACGAATACGGGAAGATCAAAGTTAGAATCCCGGGTCAGGTGTATTGAAAGTAGTTTTTCTTTAAAGGTTTTCCGCTTTAATTCTAAAGGAATGAAGCTAAATTTTCCCTGAATTACTACCCTACTAATCCTAATTTCGTTAGTATAACTAATGATTGCGTATAGCATGAACATGTACTAAATGGCGATGGAAAGAATAAATATATATTCAGCATATTCAAAGTTAAAAGTTTATTCTTTTATGGAATTAATCAGTTTATTAAATAAAGTTTGTAAATATCTACTAGTGTTCAACAAGAAGAAAGAGAGAAAAACACTTTGTGGGAATTTACACTCCTAATGAGCCCGAAAGGAGTTCGAGATACAGTTTTATTATTCAGAGTCATGTTTGGGCGCGCCAATAGAACACGCTTTCAGTTCTTCAGTGGAAACAACCCGCCTCGGTGGCGTAGTTGGCTAACGCGCTTGTCGTGTTGAGCTCGACTGCTGAGGACGGGGAGATCGAGGTTCGAATCTTGGTCGGGTGAACTGAGGGTGGTTTTTCCTAAATGGTTTTCCACTCTCCCTCCACGCAAATGCCGGTTCACTTCCTCTAATCAAGTCTTCTCAATTCCTAATCCATTAGAGTAATTAGTACTTAAAGCGTATAACCCGAACGGTGCTAAATATTATTATATTATTCAGTGGAAACATCCAAATATTAATATTTAATAATATTGAAAAATTGTTTTTTCTATTTACTTATACATTTGTCCTAACATCTTATGTTACTATAAATCATGACTTTCTGCTCTGTTTTATAGTAAAATAAAATTTCACGACAAATGTATAAGGAAATTGAAAATAAAAAATTTAATAATAATAATTTAAAGTAAGAGTTAAAAATTACATTACAAGTGATTACGTAGTAAAAGATTGCAGGCAAGACCATAGCAAAGGGAGAGGGGATTTGGCAGTTCGAGCTCCCCGCTCTCCCCTACCCCAGAAATTTTATGAACAAAATATATATGTCTTTATTTATGGTTCAAACAATATCCAAATTAAGATACAAGTAAAAATAAGGGGTCTGTGATGCCATAAAAAGCACTTCAGAGAACTTCTAGAGGGGTTTAATATTTAGAATTCTTCCTAGCGTTCGGCAGTTATGGTGTTAAGGTGACATTAAAAATACTTCAGATAGCTTCTATAACTGTTTATCATTTAAAGATTTTCTAACTCCCGGCAATTGGGGGATGTGCCCACCAAAAAACCCCTCCACCCCCTTGAAATTATTAGCTGGCTACGACCTTGGGTAAAGGTTCGCAATATACTGTAGTTGATGTGACGGGAACCTCGAATATTATTTGAGTGTATTATAGGTGGTTTTCCCCAATAATTATTTGTCCCTATGATTTTTTACATACTCTCTTCAAATTAATGTGAGTGGACGCACATTAAACTTAACTACAGATCCCTACTTATTAGATTAATGAAATATTATTATAATTATTATTATTAGTACCACGTCTTACTACCCGTTCGGGCTATATGCACTTACGCTAATGTGTAAATGGTAGGGTGATTGTGCTATTAAGTGGAGGACCTACAGTTTAGCGTGGAATCCAAACCACGGTGGAGGCCTGGCATTCCCCACATTCACAAGCTGTGATTAATACAAGTCTTGTCAGAGATGAAGGAAGGGTTTGGCAATCAGACTAATCTGTGCCGGGACCTAGGATTGAACCCTGCACCCCAGCACAGAAGTCCGACACCTTACCCCTAGACCACCAGGTCACCTATTAATAATGAAATACAACTTTAGTTAAGACGTAGTAACTTTAACATACAAACGGTAATTTGCGCAAATTGCTGTAATGTTTGGCACATAGTAATTGGGTTGGACTGATGTGCTCAATATTGCTGCTACCCGCTTCGGTGGCCACATTCTCTAACGCGCTACTCTCGCAGTAGACTAGACTTTCGATGATTGGGATATAGAGGTTCGAATCTCGGTCGGGTGTATACTGATGATTATTCCCTTAAAGTTTTTCCACTCTCACTCCACTCAAATGTGTATACGCTTCCTCTAAATATAGCCTTCCTAATCCCTAAAACCATTGGCGTTATTAGTACATAAGTATAAAACCCGAACGGGTAGTAAGACGTGATGCTAAAAAAAACCTTCCTCATCCTTAACTCACTAACATAATTAGTACATATTCGTAGATCCGCAACAAATAGTAAGACGCGTAGATAAAAAAAACGTTGTTATTGCGAGATTTTCATTGTAGTTTGCTTGGTGAACTAGACATACTTTAATTAAAAGAATGCCTCCGCATTGTTCAAAGTACCGTACAGTAAGCATTTTAAGCTACACAAAAACATATTTTGTACTATTTTACTATAACACTTTATGGGAGTAAATAATTTGTTTCCTTGACACTTACATTGGGTATTATTTCAGCAACTTATTTCATAAATCTTACCTTTGGTAGCAAAATCGTACTTATATGTATTTTTATAGTTGCAATTGTGAGATGTAGATATCATTATATTAAAAAGAAATACAATTGACAAATTGACAATAGTAAAATCATGATTATAAATATGTATGCAACAAAATTATATAAAAATTATCCGATGGTTTTGGAACCAAGCAAGAGCACGGTTTAGGAGCCTTGGAGTTCATGGAAAATATATATTCTAAACTAAATACAGTGAGAGTAACCTAAAAACGTAATAGTGAGAAATTTACACCTAAAAGAAAAATATTAAACTGCTAAACGGTTTCTTAAGTTAGTATTCCTTTGTATTAAAACACCATTTATTTAAAAATGAAGCGGAAAAATACAATAAACTTGCATAGATTTTCCAAAAAAATTTCTTTCGAATCCTAAATGTATAATAATCACGCAATAAACTGAGGAGGTCGGGATGAAAATTTAATTACTAAATGAACCGCTAGATAACAGAAATAGATATTTTCTTTTATTTAAAAACAAAAGTATGATTTGGGCATCAGAACGATTTTACCAACTTCCCCCTAAGAAGGGTATATACTGTGGAAACTTTTGCTAAAATTTTGGTCGAAAAAGAGTATAAATAATTAAAGTATACTGTATATTTCCAGAAAATTTCACCAAAATAATAAAAAATCTCAGTGATACCTCATAGTAGGAAAAACCGCATGACCCTAATGCTTTCGTGCATTTGCGCCTAGACGGCCGACAAATGAATGGCATTCATTCCTTTTAAGGTCGTAATTTTATGAAGTTGTGTACCCTGCCATATTAATTGAGGACATTTGTATTTGTTATGGAACATAAACAATAGTACACACCGTTGAGTAGTGAATAATGGTTCAACAGCAGTTTAACACTCGGTTTATAGGCAAGTAAAATATGTTGACTTCATTTCAGTCGTATTTTTTTTTATTTTTTATTTATTACCACTTATTTATGGTTTATTAGTAGTTATGGAGTTCACGGGAATTAATCACCGTGATTTAGAATGTTGTTTCAACAGTCACTTAAAAACTTTACTAAACAAATTTATATAAGTGTCAAAAGTAATATTGTCCTTATGTTATGATGAATAATTATGTTTTCACAAAATAAATTATTAAATCATAAATTATATCATTAAATGCCATGGCTAAATGCCATTGGAAGATACTATAAATCACTATTTTTCCCCCAATACGTAAAATATTAAAAACCATACGAACGACAGGAACTTACATAATGAGTTACATACCCTGTACTCATCACAATACATTATTAAGATAATCAAATTTCGCAAACTACTGTGAGTAAGACATGCAGCGCTAATGGTAGAATCTAGAACCTTGTTCAGTGTATTGACTGTCAACCCCAATATGAAGAGACCATTTGGAAGACCTAGACGCAGCTGGGAGAGTAACATTAGAATGGACCTGAAACATATAGGGTTTAATGAGGTGGACTGGATATAACTAGCTCAGGATAGGGAGATGTGGTCGCGTACTTTCGTAAGTGCGGCACTGAACTTTCGAGTTCCTAATGCCGTAGAGTAGGTAAGTATTGTAAACTACAAACACAAGTATTTAAAAAATGTATAGCTATACTTTACTCGTAGATGAGTGGAAAGGAAGTCTATCTATAAAACTAGAGAGCCCCTTGTTTGATACCGACCTATGTCCAAAATAAATTATATGTGAAAAATTTAGTCCAGTTACCTACATAGCTATTAAATCTTCTTCAAGGCTAACTTTTAATATAAATCAAGCTGTTTTAGGTTAAGCTAGTCTACAAATCATGTATTAATTTAACCCTGTGTTTAAAAGACTCAAGTTTAACTATAAACAATGATACAATATATAAACTCATTATGCCTACCAAAAGTGTTGAAGCCAATATATTAGGCCTATACAACTAGAAGTTTTTATCGAAAAAAATTAAAAGCTTAAACATGTTTGATAAATTGAAATGTAAAGAGTGCGGGTGAATTCACTTTATATGTGTAAAGATACTTTTATCCCAAAACACCGGTAGTATATGTGTTAATAATTTTTGAAATAACATATCTTTTTTACATTGATATTTTATGTTTGTGTCATTTTCGTTGCCTGTATAGAGTTTTAATTTTTAATTTTGATAAATGTCGATTAAAATTTAATCCTTTGCTAGCTAATATAAGTTTTGTTGCTGAACTCAAGGGGTTACATATTTAACTACAGTAGGGTCCCGCTCACACAGCAGGTTTAGTTCCACAGCTCCACTATAAAGTGGAACATCATAGAATTTTAACTTTAAAATGCCTTTTAATCCTTATAACATATTCACACCACCATGTAGGCCTAATAATACAGAGCGAAAATAAAAGTAATCGTTTGAAAACTATCGAATTATCATTCGATAGTTTTCAACATTCTCTAGTACGTATCACTACGGTACAAAAAAAAATGTAATTACCGACATAAAATGGCCAAATGGTCAAAGCCATTCCATGTACGTGTCATGCCGACACATACATACATACATACATACATACATGATTTTTTTTTTTTTTTNATACGCTTTAAGTACTAATTACAGTAATGGATTATGAATTGGGAAGGATGAATTAGAGGAAGTGAACCTGCATTTGCGTGGAGGGGAAGTGGAAAACCATTTAGGAAAAGCCACCCCCAGTTCACCCGACCGAGATTCGAACCTCGATCTCCCCGTCCTCAGCAGTCGAGCTCAACACGACAAGCGCGTTAGCCAACTACGCCACTGAGGCGGGTGAGAATTTGTCAAAAATTATTTAGGAAAATCCACACTTAGTACACCCTACTAGGATTATAGCCATAATCTACCCATCATCGGCAGTCTAGTCTTTTGCAAGAATGAGGCCTTGTTATGGTAGCTAAATAACAAAACAAAAACATATAAAATGGAAAAATAGCATGGAGATACGTTCTTGGATAAAAAATAATATTATGTTTTTACACATAAAAATTTCAATTCTGTTTTTTTAACTGTTATTCGTATATTGCGATTCTTAAAATTGAAATCACGTGATCAGCATTTTAGGTGTCCAATAATTGCTCACTATCTCTATGTGCTGTTCAATTTACAAGTGTTTTTTTAATTGAAATCTATCACCAAAGCAAAAATTCAAACTTAAATCCAAGTAAATTTTAAGTAAAATTTGCTACTTTCAGCCTGACCACGCAAGTCCCTTGGAGCTACAGTATAATATTAACCTGCAAACCCAGTCAAAAAGAACAAACCCAAACATTCGCGTACTTAAGATTTGTCTATAAATAAAAATTATATTTGTGTCATTCTAGGAAACAAATTAGCCAATATAATTCAAACAACTTTTTACTATTCATATGAATAACGATTTAATTAAATAAATTGTTAATTTTTCCTCCAAGAAATATATATATTTATCAATAAACTTCATCTTAGTCTTACACTGTATTGTGAACCTAGCTTATCGTGTAGGTAGACTGCATATAGTATTTAATACAATTGACATAGTTTAATAAATACTTTAGCTGAGGAAAAAATAACCTAAATATTATCGACACAGTAAATTTTACTAGCGAAATTTATACGGTTTCATGGGCGAGACTCCTTACCGCTTAAAACGTACAAATAAGTTTAACATTAATTTGAGGGTATAACATATTTTGTGTTTCAACAAAGAAATACTTGGTAAATAGTTTGTGCCGACACTAAAACTTACTTATTTACATTTAGTTAATACATTATAGACAGTTACATTTAAGAAGTTATTTTTATCAAATAAAGTTATAGATATTAATAAAATAGTATAAATACATTACTGCTAACATTGTTTGATTTGTTTCTAAAACGGTAACTTTTTTGCGCGCTACTTATTACTACCCATTTGGGCTATTCACGTAATTACAATAATTGGTTATAGAGGAGAAATATACAACTTTCATTTAAAAAATTCTTTCTCATTGCGTCTGAACAATATTATAATCCTGGCCTAAAACTCTCTATAAAACCATACCTCTACCCCTTAAATACCTGTGCGTGAATTTTAAAATAATCTATAATCATTTGAATTATTATATCTTCACGATCAATATAACGATGAAGTACTTTTCAATTGATATTTTATTTAATCTCACCACAAAAATTAAACATTAAACATTTTTCCTTTTATAGTGGAGCTATGTATACAAAATGCTGCTTCATTGGTTTTGTTCTTCTGTCAAAACTAGAGGTATCTACTAATTTACTGACATTCTTTTGTCAAATTTAAGGGCTATCCTCTTATTCACTAAAGTCCCTTTGTGGGTCCCTTTGGGGTGTTTACTGATTCACTGACGTTCTTTTGTCAAAGCGTATGGATATTCACTGACGTTCTTTTGCCAAGATTAAGTGTATTCACTGAGTCATCGAATGATTTAACTTTGGGGTTAAAGCACAGTTCTGTTATTATTATTATTATTATTATTATTTTTAGCACCACGTATTACTACCTGTTTGTATTATACGCACTTACGCTAATGTGTAATGGTAGGGTGATTGTGAGATGAAATGGAGGACGACCTATAGTTTAACGTGGAATCCGAACCAAGGCGGAGGCCTGGCATTCCCCACATTTACAATATGTCTTGTCAGAGGTGAAGGAAGGGTTTGTTAATCAGATAAATCTGTGCCAGGACCGAGGATTGAACCCATGACGCCAGCACAGAAGTCTGACACCTTACCCCAATACCGCCAGGTCACCCCCACAGTTTTGTTAAAGCAAGTAGTTGGTGACGTAAATATATTCACAAGTATTCATATTTAAGTGTTTAAACATTTTTTGTTTGGTAACTTATTATTGTATTGTTTAATACCGGGATACTCTAATAAGTTTTGAAACATGTGATTCAAATTAAGAACATTATTTAAATTATTATTATTATTTAGCATCGCGTCTTACTACCCGTTCGGGTTATACGCTTTAAGTACCAATTACGCTAATGGATTAGGAATTAGGAAGGTTGAATTAGAGGAAGTGAACCCGCATTTGCGTGGAGGAAGAGTGGAAAACCATTTAGGAAAAACCACCCCCAGTTCACCCGAACGAGATTCGAACCTCGATCTCCCCGTCCTCAGCAGTCGAATTCCACACGACTAGCGCGTTAGCCAACTACGCCACCGAGGCGGGTAACATGATTTAAAAACAAACGTTTGTTTACAATATAAGTTGAATTGTTAAGTTAATCGTGAGGAACACTGACAATTTAAGTTTTAGTTTATGCACTGATGTGCGTCTAACAAGTTCGTGTTTACTCGTTTATGACGGCTGAAACCTTTGAATATTGTGCTTGCTAATAAATATACCTCATAAAAGTTGGATTAATACTCTAATTTAATACCAGCCACATAATGGCAGGGTTATAGAAGTGGAGTTTGTGCATAGCTTATTTAGTAGATAAGGGCTCATTCCCAATTGGTTTCACAAGGGGTTGTTAAAGTGACTTTGGGGCTTTAAATTCTTTCTCCAGTTGAACGGTGGGTCATTTATTTAAATTATACCGTCTTTATAAAATTGCTCATTTTAACATAATGTCACTAATGTCTTAAATTATGTTTATATATATTATTAATAAACAAAAATAAGTTTACATTCCAGTTGATGAATGACAATCTGTATTGTAGTAGTGCATCACCGATACAATAAACCACGCCGATAGCGAACCTACTTATATCCTCAAATAATTATGGGTCTGAAGGTTCAATCCAATCATGATAATCTAGTAAAATTAGTTTTTCAATAATACTTTAGATGTTTTTCACCATATTTGCGATTATAAATTAGTGTTGTAGGTTAAAATGACATTCATTACTCAACCAGTAATTAAATTACATTTTGTTCTAATCCAAAGGATGGTCCATATTTAAAGGGTATTTATTTTGTGTGTGCATGTATTTAATAGATTTCTGAGAGGCATGATAGGTGTGACAAAATTTGACAGGATGAGAAATTAAAGAATAATAGGAATAGAAAAGGTAGAGCCAGAACAGTATAAAGAAGGCCCGACAAAGGTGATATGGTCATCTGAGAAGAAGATTGGGGAGGGAGAGGATTCCCACGAGGATGTTGGTTATTGTGGTTGTGGGCAGGAGGTCCAGAGGAAGACCATGGGACAAATGGCTTAAAGGAGTAAGAAAGAGAATGGAGGAGAGAAGAGAGGACCGGGCTAAGGTGGAGGGAGAAAGATGGAGGGAGAAAGGAGGTGGTGGAGGGGCTTGTGCTCCAAACAGACACAGCCAGTGGCCAGAGGCCGTAATGATGATGATGATTATGTATTTATAGTGTTATGTTGAATATTTTCTTTGGTTTGTAAAAGTTTATTGTTTTAATTAAGGAACTTTTAAATTATTGTTGTAAATATTACTCTACTTCATATAATTTTTTTTTTAGACTGAGTGATTCCCAAACAATATATCATAAGGATTAAAAAAATATTATAGTTAGTATACATTTATGTTATTGAGACGTATATAATTTTTCTTAATGAATTACAAAAGTTATCATCGTCCTAGAACCCTCCAGTATTACATAAATGTCAGATTATGAAACAAGCGCCCTTTATATATTTTACTGGCGTTTTCTGTCTCTCACGGCAGCTTATTATATTACATAGGCCTAAATATAACATTTGGTAGCGTCCACCTTGTTTTACTACATATATTATATAACTTCTCTGAAATGTGCTATTTTTACACAACTAGCATTTTAATTTCAGTCTTGACGTTATTAAATTTGATTGCTCACTGTTTTATTCGTCCTCCTCATATTTTTTTTCTACTTTTGTTTACACAAGTTTATTTCAAGGGAAAAATAAATAAAAACAAGGCCAGTGCTTGACATTAAATATAATCATAGAACCAGAAACATTTTAGAAATTAATTACAGTGCTTTGTTACTTGATCATTGGTTTGATAACTAATCTTTTCAGATGATTACTATACCACTCCGCCCAAGTATAACAAAAACATTTATATGAATATGTAAATGGGTTCTGAAAATATTATTTTTGTTCTAAAATTGTAAATATACAAATACAGAGCTAATTATTCATATAAACTAAACACGTAGTTACTTTATACGGTTTATAATAAACTTATTGACTAATTAGTGATCATTTATGGCACTGCTTGTTTAGTGTTAAAAATTATAGCGCTATACATAAGTGATCAAATAATAGACTCATACTTTCAATTTTTATTTAATGTTTTTATTAAATTCAGGGTGTTTCAATAATGTCTCAATTTTCATGCACCAACAATAGCTGAACAATATTAACACAACCAGTTGAAAAATGGTTTAGCTCTGTCTTTGGTGACACCCTTATAATCCACATAAACGCTGTTTTTCAACGAATATTTTCAAATCCAGTTAAAAAATTGCAAAATTTTCGTCACTTTGACAAGAGAGAAATTAAATAAAAATATATAATTAACTTATCGACTGCGACTGGGAATGAGTGTGTTTTCATGTTTTACCAATGGAAGTACCAATTTCGATAGAAACATTTGTATAATGCATTCTAAACCTAAAAAAAAGCAGTTATTTATATCAAGCATGTCTAGCATCCAGAATTCCTCAGAGTGAGAGCAGCATAAGTTCTAGGGAAGATGGTTGAGAGCTAAAGATGAGATTTATAGAACCTAGTATCCAAAAATAGTAAAAATATTAACTAATAATGGTTAATCTTAATAAATACATGCATTAAGAAAGAAATTAATCTGAAAGAAAACATGCAAAAATAAAAATTGAAATTATCGATGATAATTATAAATAAAAAATAATTTTATATTAGCTAACTTCTTAAAGCTTATAAAAGTAGAAAATTCAACGTATTAAATAATAAAATATTGTCTTGAAAGCATAGTTTCCGAAAAAATAATTACTCGTTTCATAAATAATGTTACCAAAATACAATGTTTTTTATTCTAGTAGGATTTTTGTTACTCATCGTTTTTACAATGAGAAATTTATATACAAATTTACATCTAAATTACATCTAATAATATTTAAATAATTTATTTGGTAATATACCTCTAATAATTTCCAAAATTTTACCATGCACATGATTTATCAGTGTGATTTTGTTATATGCATATTGATTAAGAATAAGGGAAGTTTAGTTATAAACTACATTTTATGAGTGGTAGTATAATGACAAATAGTGCCCATTTACACTACTCGTGCTAGAACGTAGTGTCAAATAAAATCTTAAAACAGTTTTCTAAAACAGGCGAAAAGACTTATGATAAATATTAAAGTAGCAAACTCGTTAGATAAATGTATTCCATTTAGTCGACACTATACTTTTGTTATAAATTGACATAAAGGGTTTACCAATTTGTTTGACCTTTTTCTATCGTAGCCTTCCTTATATACTCTATAAGCTTAGGAACTCGAAGCTCATTGCCGCACTTACAAATGTACACCACCCATCTGTATCTTGAGCTAGTTCCATCCAGTTCACCTCATTACCCCATATCTCTCTTTCAGGTCAATAATAATGTTATCCTCCAATCCGCGTTTAAGTATTCCCTTTGAGTTTGCCAGGCAATACCTTGAACACGGTTCTAGATTCTTCCATCCACATTTAACATCCTGTCCACCGTAAGCTAATATACTTTATTTTCCTAGAAATGACGTGATATGAGCACAGGGTATGTAACTCATCATTATGTAACATCCAACTTGTAAATTATGAGAATGCTTATATATAATAGGATTCATATTAAATATGTAGATATTTAGCAATTATATTTTATCTGTATAGTATACAGATACATTATTGTTTTGTGAAGTTGTAGAACCTCTAGTCCTACTTTATTAATTTTTCAGATAAGATTAAAAAACTTTAAAAACTATGAACCCATATCAAAATAAATAATGAAGAAGACTAAAATACACATTTCTTTGTAAGACTCATTATTGCCCATTGCAAAATTTAAAGTAATATTTATTACCAGACTTAATGAAAGGTGGAAATGAATGGATAAACCATAAATAACCTAATGCAAATGTAAATTTAATAACCCATTAATCAAAAAACAGGCTAATTTAGAAGAATAGGTCGTGATGATTGCCAAACAACCATGTTAACCACTTCAGAACATAACAATTTATTCTGAATCCTATTTCACATATAACTCCCCTTCCCCGAAAAAAAATATTCGGGATGGACACACGGTTAAGCTACAAAGAAAATTACCCATCTACGAATAAACTAGAGCTTACTGTGTGTTCAAGTCATAGCCTGCATAAATTTCACAAAACTATTTGGAATTCAGTACGAAATAAAATCTTTAATATTCTATTCCTGCTCGTGAGATTGATGCCTTAAACTGTGCGTCCACCTCCGCAGATTACACTAACTCTACTCTACAATATGTCGGTAAAGTAATTGATTTTTATTTCAGATAAGCCCCGACCAGTTAGAATGTAAACTGAACAATCTTTTTATTTTGGAAATCTCATATCTCTTATTTGTTTAAATGAAATGTCTTATGAATATATTTAATATCAATAGCTATACAAAAAAATAAAATTTATGTTAAATTTTATTCCCAAAACGCGAACCTTTGTTTAAGCCATATAGAAATACTAAAACAATAATATCATCAACCATATGATTTCAAAATATTCATATACCTTTTTAAATATTTAAATGTTTGTAAAAATAATGATTTTCACAGTTTGATTCCATACTAAACCAAGATTTTCTCAAAATAAACATAAATATGGTAGAAAAAAGGCGAGGGATGTATAAGTTATAAATAATAAACTAAACAAACTACGGACTATTTATCACCACCGATGGAGTGTGTCTATATTATAATGTCTATTAATATATAACGGCTCTATTGTTTCAAATACTCTTTGTTGATTAGAAGCAGTACAAATTTATTCATCTTATTCTATGAACACGCTTGCCACTACACCAAAACGAAACATTAACGAAATATTAAAACGTATTAGACAGAGCCACATAAAATTATTATATCCATGGAAACCGATGTCCCCTACCAATTCCATTTTCCGAATTTTTATCTAGCTGAACCGATACATAATATTGTCAATACACTCTAATGAAGAGGTTGATACTAAACGGTGAAATTTAATATAAATGGAAAATGTTTCTTCCCCCTCCTTATTCCCCTCTTCTAACTTCAAGTATAAATATGTCATGAAATGTTACCCTCTGGAAATGACGATAATGGTAATGGGCAGCCTCATCCCTTGATTTGTATAGCAGCACATTGATTTGTAGTCTACTAATGTTGTTCATTAGGGAGTTGAAAATACAAAAACACGTTATGACTTTCGTGTTCATATAAATGGGGTGCTAAATAAAAAAAAACGCACACAAAATATTACATTTTTTTTTATGTCGCTGGAAACTCTAGAGGCCTGATGTTGACATAAGTGCAAGCTATATTTATTAGAGGCGGTGAGATAAATAAAAGAGGACCAGAATATATTACTACTGCCACCCCGTTTCACCCCCCTCACCATAAAATTTCCATAAATATGAGACTTCCGCTTGTTTGTAATGAAAAGAGCTTGAGTTGCTGATTCAGTTAAAGTTCTATTCAAATATTTTTTCGACCAAAGTTAAATAAACAACATGTAAAATTATGTTAAATATATGTGAACAAACTATCAGTCAACTAATAATGTGTAACTATTAACATTTTAAAAGCCTGGTACTATATTAATAAATCATTATTTTAGTGAAATTTATCAATCATATACAATAAATATTTAATTAAAATTATGAGAACATGACTATGTCCAATTTTATTTGTGTTGTCTATATATTTGTTATGTATGACAAAACATTTTTTAACTAAGAAAATATTTTCAAAATAAAACACTAAAAATAATGTACTAATATTTAAAATAGAATAGTAAAAATATAGCCCACTTCCGTGGCCGCATGGTCTAAGGCGCTACTCTCACAATATATTAGACTACTGATGATAGCGTGATCTTTGTTTGATTCCGGTCGGATGTACTAAGGGTAGTTTTGTTTTAAATTATTTCAAACCCTCTCGCCTTTCAAATATGAGTACACTTCATCCAAATTAAGCATTCCTCATTCTTAACCCAATAGTGTATGAGTGGGTAGCATGACGTGGTGCTAAAATATTTATATACATAAATAATCCTCATTGGTAGACGATTGGCTTTATTGTCACTATGGCAATAATCTGTTTTTCTGGTAATGAAGTATGGGTTTGAATCTTGGCTGGACGTACTGAGACTGCATTTTCACACAAATTCGTGTTTTTCTTCTAAATTCCACATTCCTTCCCCCATCCCTAACAATATAGTTAAATTATGACTGTTCAGACAGGTAGTAAAACACTTTGCGCACAAAACTGTTAGTTAAACCAAAATAGGATATAATTTTTAGATTTCATTAAATCATACAAAATTTAGTTGTTTGGTGCTACTAATTTTAATAATTTCACATAGTGTTAGACATAATTTTCCATGACCTAAAAATGAACTAATAGTGTCAGAAACATTAAAATTTAAACTAGTAAATACTACTTTCATACTTTCTTGTCTATTTCATGATTTTGCTGAAATAGAAGATATTTCCACTTGCGTTTTCTATTCACGTGCCTAAAAGTAGTAAGCGAATACGCACTCTGAATACTTTTTACGACTTTGTGTTGAAATGTCACATAAGCGTGCGGTAAAATTCTGATTTCCTCGAAGACAAAACTTGTACAGGGAGTATTTGACTTTACAGTCTGTATAAATTGGCACGACCTTTGGTTTTAATAAAGTAGCATGTCAAATTTTAGGCCATTATTGTGCTTAAATATTCTCCTAAACTTTATGAATGTTTTTTTAGTGTCAAATGTACACATTATTGAGGAAAAAACACTTTTGAAGAAGTAGTTTAACACAATCTAACATAAATAAATGATTCATCACATTTGATAGAGCTGTTATTAATCAAGCAAATATTCCTAGCTTAATAAAACATATTTTTGGTGGAATTGGGATCAAAAGATGCTCTTATAGGTTCTTGTCTATTAAAAGTAGAACATATGCATGAGGTTAACCAGTTAATTTTTATCCGCGACTTACTGTGTGCTTACCCGAGCTGTTTATACATTTATAATGATGACACAAGGACGAGAAGGATATAATTTATAGTAGAGGTATCTACATTATTATGGAGGACAAGTGGAAAAACATTTAAAAAACTCAGTACACCTTTATAGGATTCGAACCCCAATATTGCCCTCATCCGGACAACACAAGATTGAAGTCTTTATCTGCATGTCCATTGTTGTATGCCAGTCTAATTATTTTTAGCAGCACCTCTAATCATCCGGTTGGGCTCTACTCATTTGTACTAATTAATATGTTAAGATGAGGAAACTCACTTCGGTGGCTACATGGTATAATGCGCTACTCTTGCAGTAGACTAGAATGCCGATGACGGGGATATTGAGATCCAAATCTTGGTAGTGGGTACTGAGGGTGGTATTTCCGAAATGGTTTTACACTCTCTTCATGAAAATGTGGGTACACTCTCTAAATATAGCCATCCTAAACCCTAAATTCATTAGCGTAATTAGTACATAAACTTATAGCCTGAACAGGTAGCAAGATGTGTTGCTAAAAAAAGATGAAGGTTGAATTTAGAGGAAGTGTACACGTATTTGAAAACAATTAAAGAAAAAAAAATCATTGGATACTTAGCTAGAATTTGAACCCCGAGCTCCCCGTTATTGGTAGTCCAGTCTATTTAGAGAGGCCTTAAGATAATGTTGTTATATTTTGTATAGCGCGTCTTAGTAACCGTCCGATTTATCCTTATAAAACTACACTAATGGTTTATAGAGAATTATTATTATTATTATTATTATTATTATTATTAGCAGCACCGCGTCTTACTACCCGTTCGGGTTATACGCACTTACGCTAATGTAGTAATGGTAGGGTGATTGTGAGAGGAAATGGAGGACCTACAGTTTATTATTATTATTATTATTATTATTATTATTATTATTAGCACACCACGGTGGAGGCCTGGCATTCCTCACATTCACAAGATGTCTTGTCAGAGGTGAAGGAAGGTTTTGGTAATCAGATAAATTTTTGCCGGGACCAAGGATTGAACCCCGGCCGCCAGCACAGAAGTCTGACAACTTACCCCTAGACCGCCAGGTCACCACCTACAGTTTAACGTGGGATTCAAACCACGGGGGAGGCCTGACATACCAAACATTCACAAGTTGTGATTAATACACGTCTTGTCAGAGGGGAAGAAAGGGTTTGGCAATCAGATAAATCTGTGCCGGGACCGAGGATTGAACCCCGAACCCCCAGCACATAAGTCTGACACCTTACCCCTAAGTGTAGCAGAATGTGTGTGAAGATAAAGTGGGAAGTCCTTTAAGAAAAAACACCACCTCTAATACTACCGACTGGGATGCAAACCATGACCTTCTCGTCTCTGACAAAGCAGGCGATATGATCATGGCGCTTAGTCCGCGCACCCAACAGGATTTAATGATTCCACTCTTTAACTTGTGCTTCCTCATTTAGTACACTGGTAATAATAATCAAGAGAACACGGGAGTTGATGCAATATTTACCTCGCGTCTCTACAAACAAAACTTTACAACTGGGAAACCACGTGGTTGACCGCACTCATTAGTGGCGCTTATGGCTAATAAAGGGTCTGAAGTGTGGTTCCGGCCCATTAACAAAGGGTGGTGGGTTAAATGTTTCACCGTGCCAAGTTTCAAAATGCTCTTTGGCTGATGAACTAACAAGAAACACGATTTATGAAATTATGACTTTATATGGATCAGGAGGGCTCACGGGAGAGCAGGTGGTTAGAAATATACAATTTTGTATGATAAGGTTTGATATTAAACAAAATGCAGGCGAAATTTCTGACCAGTTAAATCGTTCAAATTCTATATTTATTGTTTTAAAAACTGTATGATACATTAGATAAAACTCTATAGAACAATCCCACATCATGTTAAAAATTTCAGTTTTGACCCCATCAGAACATGACTAATTAATTTCAATGAATTTCAGAAGTATAAAATTTCTGTGTAGATTGGAGTGGTAAATTTTGTAAAACTTAAAACTCCAAATTTTAATTTTTTAACTAAGCTTGCTGATAATAATTTACCCTACATTTGGTTGGAAAGAATATTAAGAAACATAGAACAACTTTTTAAATAATGTGGAATTACTAGAGGTCTGCAATGCGTTTTAATGCTCTACCATGCGGCCCTCTATAGCAGCAGCCAGCAGCTAGTTTGGTTCGCGGGCCGTATGACCACATAAAACATCCCGTGTCAAATATATTACACTCAATAAGTAATGCCCGATTTATACTTTCTTACTAAAATCCGCAATGAACCTTTTTTTGAGTTTTTTTCCTTAGTCGGTAAGATTTAAATTCACTAACATTTTGTAATTAGCTTCGCGTTAATATTATATCCACCCTTCTTTAAGCAAACTATACATAATTTTGACAGATGATGCGCTAAGTGTGGTTATCAAGAATAATGGCTTGATTTTAACTAAAAAAAACAAACTAAAAAAAAACACACATAGAAACACAAATAAATGCTTTGTTCAGTCATCAAACCGCCAAACTGAGTAGTCCCATACCATTTGTAATGGACTCCATCATAAAAATTATAAATTTCACTAAGGGAACATCAACCTTGCAACATCAATTTTCCCACAAATTAGTTGAAGTATTAGTTGAAGAATTAGATGAAGAGAAATCAGATCTTTTGTTGGACGCTGGCTCACCTAAAGAACCGCCCTGAACCGGTGTTATCTAAACTAAACACAATTTAGTGTTAATTTTTTTATTAAATAATCAAATAACGTTGGTTTTCTAAAAATACATGTTAGGGCTGGTCTATGTTTTGTTACAATGAAAATGTTTTTAAGAATAATTTAATAATTTAAATTATTTTAGTAGTTGTATCCTGTTCGTAGGAACTATGATGCTAGTAATTTTAATATCTTACGAATGGAAACTTGAACTACCTTTTTAAAAGTACAAACATATATTTTGTATTCAGTATTGATAACATTTTATTTTACTATTAGCATAAACACCCATTATTGCACGTGGTACCGCTTTTCTTTGCTACAAACCGTGATAAAAAATCTCTTCATTCTATTTCTTCCAACCCAGTTTTTAATTAATTTAAGAAAATAAAATATAAATTTTAAAATTCCACCTTTGAGGTACAAATGTTTGTGCACAGGAACCACTAATATTTCAATTTTTCAATTCTCATGAGAGACCCCATCTCTTATCGTATTAATATAGATCTGAATTATTTAATATTTATTATTTATATATATCAAAAGTGACTACTAAGATAAAATTACTTTTGATGTACATATTAACGATATTTAGTAAATTTTTAACGGTAATCCTTCATGAGGATTTCCCATTTAAACTTAATACTTTATATATATAAATACAATTTTTCAGAATTTATGTGGTCTCCACGGCCAGTAGCCCATTTGGATTATCTGAAATATAGATATAATAGTGGGGGGCCGGCCCATGTACTGTTGGAAAATTTGCGTATAAAGGGCTGCTTTTCAGATATCCTTAAATATGTGTCTAGTGATGTTTTTCATCTTGGGTAAATGAACTGAATGTCGTTAGTCCTTTCAAAATTATGTTTTTTTAAACGCTTAGAAGTATTTAATTCGTAATGTAACCAAGTTTGGGATCTAATGAAAGCCCTTATTCGTGGCAATGCAACTAATCACACTTTATTCACATATTGTAACATCATACTAGTAACAATAACATTTTAATTAGGGCGTATTATACTCGTCAGAAGCAAGCAGTTGCACAAAGATACGTCACTAAACATGATAAATTATGCATAAGTCAGTTCTATGGAATGAAGTGTGGTCTCCAAGAAGAAGATGATGATGATGATGATGATGATGATGATGATGAGTACACATTGCATCATGTATTCTCACCCACTTAAACTCATTCAGATGAAGAAAGCATTGAAGGAATCATGGATTTCATCATTTAACGGAAAAATCTGTTTGGTTTAAATAAGGCACAAGACACGTTGTCCCTCACTGTCACTGGTAATATTTTGATGAATATGATAACTTCAAGCTTACATGTTACAAAATATGAGAAACAGCATACAAGCTATTCAGGCAAGAAAGATTCGTTGATAGGTCCAAGAAACTCTTCGATAAAATGGCTAAGATGAAAAGGTCAAATTCTCTGCAACACATTAAGAAAGTCCACAACCAATATGAGACTTCTGATACCATACATTTAATTGATGGTGCATGGGAAAGAGGATACTCCATTAATCAGTTGCTGTGAACTCTATTCTATTTCATTCTTTTTAACAAGAGATGGATTTCTAAGAAAATCTGATAAGGCAAGTTTGGTACAAGAACCAGAAAAATATCTTAAAGAATCAACTTCGCCTCCTCCTTCACCTCACACCACCACAACGTTATTTGATTCTATGTTTAGTGCACGAAAAACTAAACTATGTCCAATTATATAAATACTTTAGGGGACTTTGCAAAGCTATCATTCAGAGACTAGAAGAGATTGCACTAAACCTTTCTAGGATTGACATAATCTTTTATGTATACAGAGAAGATGTTAAATCAACTGAACGACTAAGAAGAATAACCACCCATCCAATATGATATGAATATCAATGGAGTGGAAATCCCTCTTTCAAAAGATGTACATCCGTTCTGAGAATCTCCAAGTAATAAATAGCAGTTGTAGCAATTCTTCACTCAGTATCTGATAGACTGCAATGATTTAAGTGGTAAGCCTATTTATATTGGTGGACTTAACGAGGATAGACATAAAAGCATACTTCTTGAAAATGACACGAAATAATACATTCCATCTTTACAATCTGACCTGGAGGTGACTGATGAGCGGCTAATTCTTCATGTACATCATGCAGTTGCTATAAATGTAGAGCGCATTGTAATAGCATCCTCAGACACTGATGTCTTTGTATGCTCAGTGTAACCTTTCTTTAAATCTTTTAAAAATGAATGATTGTCTGAGCTATGGGCTCTCAGTGGAAAGGGTATTGTATCACGTGAAGTTCTGATTCATAAACTTGTAAAAGTCCTGGAGCACAGCGTAATGGAAATTCTACCAAACCTTACATTCAATCACTTAATGTGACATGGCAATCAAATTTGGGACAAAGCTTACAGTTTTAAAGCATGATAAATGGTCACCACATATACTACAAACATTTTGTAAAACAGATCTCAATGAAACAATGATGGATGACGCAGAAGAGTTTCTTGTTGGAATTCTATTATCAAGTTTCACTTTGGGAAACAAACTTCGGGTACACCAATATCATCAAATGAAAAGGTTCAATATATAAAAGCTCACGCCACCTTCTACCAGCGTAAGATTATACATAAAAAGAGGTATTTTACAATGTTACAGGTGGTACCATGAATTGGTTGTTGCACCCACCCTTCTACCAACATTGTGTGGGTATATACAGGAGGTTAGTGAACTGTAGCCCCAAGACACCAGTGATTTTACACATCCCTGCACTATAAACAATTTCAGAAACACTGTCTGCCCATGTCACAAAAAAAGAAATTTAATGTTCAAGATTTTGCAATAGTACCACAAACTGTGGCAATATACATAGTAAATAAAATACTTGTGCACAAACAATATTTTGAATTTCACTCAAATTTATGTGAACATATGTAAATAAAATGTGATTAGTTGCATTGCCATGAAAGAGAGCTTTCATTTGATACCAAACTTGGTTATATTACGAATTAAGTTCTGCTATACGTTTAAAGCCATGTACCATATTTGGCGGCCATTTTTTTAAACTGACGACATTCAGGTCTTGTACCCAAGATGAAAAACATTAATACAAATATTTAATCATATCTGAAAATAAACCCTCTATACGCAAAATTCCAACAAGACATGGGCCGGCTTCTAGACTATAATGAATTTGGTAGGAAAACGATAAATTATTTTTATATAAAAAAAATGTCTAGAATAAAATCATGTTATTTTGAATACTTAATTTGTATTTAGATATCGTTTCAAGTTAGAAACAAATTAAACACTGAGAAAATAAGCATATGTGTTTTAATATATACAAATGATATTTATAAAACTTGAAAATGTATTAAACACTTTTGATAAAACAAAAGATTAGGCATAGCTTTACTAATAAAATATGCTTATATAATACACTATTCTGTGTATTGTTCTTTAAATGTCAACGTTTGGTTTTGTATCACTTGACCGTGAAAATTTAATTTCCCTTAATAAATGTGTGTTTATCTTTACTACCCTTGAGATTATAAGAAAATGTAATAACCATGTAAAAAGGTGAAGAAATTTAATTGTGAAAATAATTGTTGTGGACATGATTCTAAAACTCTTCCTCTGTATAAAGTGAATAGAACGAGGTATTTTTAAACTTTTATAAGCCTTGTAAAAACATCCTGCTAATTTGGTTTGCAAATGGTTAAGACGTACTTAAATCTTAAGAAAGATTTAGGTTAAAATCGAGGCGAGGACTGTTAATTTGAGCTTCTTTACGCGCTGATGTATTCTCATAAGCTGTAAATGGTTATTTCTTGAATGAAAATTAAATTCACCAAGTACACTTAAATGTATTAATAAATAAAAAGTTAAACACTTATACATTTTAAAATTTAGACAAATTTGAGTTATTTGGTGTATTTTAAATTCTTATAGACGAGTTAGATACCACTGTTCAAATTATGCGTATTTAAAAATAACTTTATACACACGAATTATCTGTAATCAAAACTCTTATCTATTTGTCACCATGTCTCACTAACAGCTCGGTTGATTTATATATTATGTAAGCTGGATTTTCTGACGAATGAACATATTAAGCACCGTTTAGGAAATTTCGGACTATTTTTTAGTTGGATCACCATTAAACTTTCTGAAACCAAATAGTTTGTCGTTGATAAATAAAATATTTAAATTTATTTTGGGATTTTATATCAATTTTGGTGAGCTGGTGGTCTAGGGTAAGGTGTCGGGCTTCTGTGCTGGGGTCCGGGGTTCAATCCTTGGTCCCGGGACAGATTTATCTGATTACCAAACCCTTCCTTCCCCTCTGATAAGACGTGTATTAATCACAACTTGTGAATGTGGAGTGTGCCAGCCCTCCACCATGGTTCAGATTCCACGTTAAACTGTAGGTCCTCCATTTTCATCTCACATCACCCTACTATTACACATTAACGTAAGTGCGTATAACCCGAATGGGCAGTAAGATGCATTGCTAATAATAATAATAATAATAATAATAATAATAATAATAATAATAATACATCAATTTTGATCTATGATGGACTAAAACAAATATGAGCACAAACAGTTTAAATGAAAAATATTAGAAATGCCTTCTAATTAAGAGGTTTTTATGAATGATTGACAGAAGTTAATCAGAGGTAGCTTTTTGTTGAAGGACAAAATATTGAGCTGAGCCCCCAAAAAATGGAACACAATATTTATATTTGAATTTTCAGAGATCCATAAATTATGCCAAAAACACCATAACTTGTTTTAGTCACATATGTTGGATAAAAATAAGCTAATTTTTTGGATAATATTTTTACTCTTGAAGAAAACTTTACTTTTTTATGAACAAAATAAATAACAAAATATTGTCAATTTACACGCCATTCCTTCTATTATTAATTAATAAGGATATATTTCCACAACCCACCTCGGTGGCGTAGTTGGCTAACGCGCTTGTCGTGTTGAGCTCGACTGCTGAGGACGGGGAGATCGAGGTTCGAATCTCGGTCGGGTGAACTGGGGGTGGTTTTTCCTAAATTGTTTTCCACTCTCCCTCCACGCAAATGCGGGTTCACTTCCTCTATTTCAACCTTCCCAAATCCTAATCCATTAGAGTAATTAGTACTTAAAGCGTATAACCCGAACGGGTAGTAAGACGCGGTACTAAATATCATTATTATATTTCCACAGTTGAATTGTCAACATCACCCTATACGTAGGGGGTTGATGTTCCCACAATGAAGTTTATAACACTAAAACCTCTCAAAAATTTTTAATAATAACCATGTATAAAGTTAATTCCAACTCTCTACACGCAAATAATTTAAACCAACTGCACATTCATTGCTCCTCTTCAAATGTTATTTTACATATCACGATAAAATAATAATACTATTGATATTTATGAATATTTGTAAATAGTAAAAAGTCAACCATTTTGTTGGTAGATTAATTATTTAAGGTTTCATTGAATACATTGTTAATAAGCAGATTCATGTTGTCGTATTTGAGAGAAGAGTATATTTTTGACATATGAAAGATAGGTATGTGTTTTGTGCACCCCATCCTTCTACACATATAGGGATATTGAAGATAGAATATAGAATAAATGGATCAGGAATTGAGTGGGAAGAAATTGGGAAACTATTGAAAGAAAAAAAAAACTCTTTCAGTGAATTAGATCAGGAGCCGAACCCAGGACTTCCCGTCCCTGTAAATCCAGACCAGACTTGGCTTGCAACTTAAATCACATATTCACAGAAGCCTTTATTTTCAAATCGATCACGAACATCCACCATTTAATTTTGTTCACTCTAAAATATTCTTCCAACGGCAATTCATTTATAAACATATATTTCAGGTAGACTCAAATATAGCGGAGCAACACAAAAAATCAAGATGCTTGATCTATTTGATTAAATAAACCTACTAAATCACCAAAATAGACATACATCCCAAAAAGGAAGCTCCTATTAAACATTTTTTTCACAATATTTGGCTTGTACAGACCTAACACACTATACTAATCAAGAGTGACGCTATCGTTGGTATTAATAGAGATATATTCGGGTCGCCTGGTTGAGAAACTTGTGAAGTAATGTTTTTTTCCCCTCTCCGGAATGAAGACATATTAAGCTAACCTTCAATGAGCGAAGAAGCAATTACGTTTTTGTTTTGTCTATGAACATTGTTTGAAACGGGAAAAAACAAAATAATTTCTTTCTAAGGACCATTCCAATATTTATATATGCATACACATAACATATACGAGTATATTATTAAATGGGCCTTATTACATTAAATAATAATTATTCAATGTATTTAACGTGCATTTTCTGGATAGATAGATTATATCAGTAAACGATTTATAAACTAACTTAATTATAAGACCTCTTTGTTGGCGGCATGCTTTAAAGCGATACTGTCGTGTTAGAATAGACTGCCGCTGAGGGGGAGATCGAGGTTCAAATTTCGGTTGGGTGTACTTAGTGGAGTTTTTCAAAACATAATTTTCCATTCTCCTTTCATGGAACTGTAGGTACATTTCTTCTAAATATAGTCTTCCTAATCCATAAAACCATCAACGGAGTTAGTACGTAAGTGTATAAATTGAGCTGGTACTAAGACGCGGTGCCAAAGAAAACAAAACAAAACAAAACGAAGCAAAAATAAAAATATAGGACAGACAGAACCCCCAGTAACCAGGAATTTAATTAATCACTGTGAAAGTGGAGGTGACTTATGATATTGAAATTGTTTTAGTAATTTTAGTAATTAACAGATACTCTTATCTATGTAAAAAAAATCATAGTCTAAATACAGGCCTCCACCGTGGTTCGGATTCCACGTTAAACTGTAGGTCCTCCATTTCATCTCACAATCACCCTACCATCACACATTAGCGTAAGTGCGTATAGCCCGAACGGGTAGTAAGACGCGGTGCTAATAATAATAATAATAATAATAATAATAATACATAGTATAAATGGTAGGAATATCCCACAAAAGTTTGGTTTATGAAACTGCGAGACTTGAAGTTTGTTAAGGTGTGCAGTGGCTGGGATGTACGCCGTGTTGTAATTTATTAAAATCAATCTTTGAACGCAAAATAACTGCTACTTTTTAAGTGTTCGCTGGACCAATTTTATTCTAATAAGAGTATATTGGCAAAAATTCTTCCTAATGATGTTAAGCCGGTTCCATTGATGTAGTAAATATCCAATAAAGTACATAAACAACAATTGTAGGATATCAATGTACACTTTGTTTATTCTGAAAGGTAGCAGTCTTACTATGACGGATTCTATTATGGTCCTATCTTATAAGCTTTACCATGGTGGAATAATGTAAGTTTACAGGCTAGACGAAGTGTACATATTTTCTTATAGTCTTAAAGAGTTTGTAACAACATTTAAAAAAATCAGCTATCAGTAAATTGTCTTATAGTAAGTTGTATTAGGAAAAACAACAAAACCGTTAGATAATCTTATAAAACACTATCCAGATACATATTTTAAACTAAATTGCTACAGCTATTTTAAAAATTATAAACGTTTCAATAATCGTTCATCAATAAACTACGTTTTTATTTTAAATGAACACACATTCTTATTCGTTTTATAAAATTATCCCCATATTATCATTTTGAACAAAAATGCCTTAGATATTAAAAAAAATCTTCACATTTCAAATATTAGTCTTCAGTAAGCTACCATTAAAAAATTTCTCCCAGATAAATTGTGTCAAATACTTTTTCGTCATATTAATCATTCACCACCCATTTTAAACAATATATCTTATATGTTTTTGAAAAAATTTTAAGGTTAAAAAATTCAAGTATCATCAAAATATTCTTTATTTGAAAACTAAAATAAAATTTTTTAGAAATATTCTGAGGTAGGACCATATAACATCTAAACATTAAGTTAAAACAAAATCCATATAATTGTTTCGTTTGTATCCTCGAAGATACAATAAATTTTTAAGACGCAAAATTTTGGGTTCTAAGACATATAAAACATCGATATTAATCATTATCTAAAGGCCACAAATTTGTCACGGTTACAATACACTCTCTATATGAGAAAGTATAACATTGAAACAGGAACTGTGGGGTTAACATTAACTTAAAACAATATTCACCAAGGGTGTAGAACGCTTACTTCAAACAAGAAACTCCTCTGATGAGAGAATTTGCTTTGCGTTAGAGCGAATTACACGTAGAATTCACCTTATAACGTGATCATTTTGGTAGGAATATTAATTAAGTGTGAAACAATCAATCTTGCATCAAGTTTATATATAAAAACATTATATATTAGTAAGAAAAAAAAATGGTAGAAATTAGACATTTCCTTAATTATATCTACTTCGGTGTTCCTACGGGCTAGGGCGTGATTATCATCTTGTCAGATCTTAAGGTGATGGATAAGGATCATTCTGGGTGTGTGTTCATCTCTTAATTGTTACCCACAATCCATTTAAGCAAATTCGGGTGCAATTAATCTAAATTCTCATTTCCTCTTAAGTACCTCATTAGCGTAAATATTCAGTTAATCCGGTCGGGTGATAACTGCGGACCACACAAAAAGGAAGTGGCGAGAAATAAAATATTACATAAAACAAATTCGAATGACATTCAAATACAAAGTCACACTAAATCGAATATATCCACCGATAAGTAAAATTAATGTTTCTGTGTTTAAAGATCCTCTCCTTTCATAATATTTCACTATAAATGCATCCTTCCCCCGTTCCCGCCACGTTCCACAAAGAACTTTAGTAGAGGCAATAAATAACGACGACATGGGGGCCGAGGAACATTGTGTTTTGCAGATGTTGCCAACAGGACGCCATTTAGCGGGTGAAATAGAAATGTAAGCGGTTGTCAAGAAAACATCTTGATTGCTACGTTGATATTTATAATAGCTTGCGGCGTGAATACGTGCATTTAAGTGTGGGTAAGAGCGTTGATAAAGGTGAGAATATGTCGTATAGACCAATTATTCCATGGTAATTAATTAAATCTCATTTATAAATAAAAATTTCTGAGCACATTTGGCGTTTGATAACCATTTATTTAGATCAATTTTATAACAAACAATGTTTATGAGGTTTTACCTCTCATGCTAAGGTAGGTGAACGGTATCCAATGGAATTTCAAATAGAAATATAAACAAAAAATACAAGTATAATAGACATAATACAATTAATTTCGAAAATTTAAACTGTGAAAATTTATTTTTATGATTTAAACGTGTAGGTTTAATAAGTTAAATTATGTACATTTTTAAATCTAACAATATATTTGTGAAACTATAATAATGTCACCGCCCGCCTTTCCGTGGCAAAATAGATGGTGTGTTCGAAATTATACTGATGGCTTTTTTTAAGGTCTATTATCAGCAAAAATGTTATGTTAAAATATGTTACAATAAGATATAAAAATTATGACCTATGAGGTCGTACGATAACTGGCTTAGTAAGGAATATTTAACTACTGGCTCGACTGACAAACAAGACTCGAACCCGATACCCTAGGCACGATGATTGCACTCTAGCACAAATACCAGATGACCCAATGTTCTAGTACAAGTGGTCGCGATGACAACCAGAGTGACCGCCTTTGAGTATATCTTATTCAATCAGCCCCGATATCTCTCAAACTGAACCCTTTATAGTTCAATTCGACCCAGTTGCCACGCAAAACGGGGACAAGCTGTTATGAGTTGTCATAGTTTTTTTCCCTAATATTTACTAACTCATTTACCCGAATGGGTAGTAAGACGTGGTGCTAAATAATACTAGCTCATCACAACAAGTAAGATAGACCAGTTCTTCCACTCACTTCGTTTCAACACTGTTATGTTAGTTTTAAATAAACATCCCAATCTAGGGCAGGGTTGGATTAAATTAAATTAAATTAAATATGTACGAGGCTCATATATCGTAAGACAATAAGTTAACATGTTTAATGGTGAGATTATTTTATGAATTCTTATATTTTAAAATATAGCAGACGAAAACATTAGCTACGTAATATTAATTAAACATTGCAGCTCTTTCAAATAATATAATCGTAATATGTTAATTATTGTAGAATGAATTTTGAAATGTTAACAAGTATAAAACAAATATTTGATAAATAACCCTTAGACAATTTAATTTTACATTATGACTAGAATTAGTAGTAAATTTATGACTAGAACTAGTAGTAAATTTATAACTAAACTAAATTGAGTATGTCATGCATCACGTTCACATTCATGAGCAATAGAGATTTTACCTACCAAAAAACGATTTATTATGAACCCTTATACATAACGTACAAATAAAGAAAACCTGTTTACGTATTATATTAAAACATTGAGATAAGCGATCATAAATTCTACCTCTATTTATTAATTACAAAACCTTGCCAATATATATACAAAGAGACAAAGTTTGGTGGTATCAACTTTGTAGTATCTTACGACCTATTGAACAAGCTGAACAAAACAATAAACGGCTCGTAAACATTGTCATTGCCGATAAAGTGTTACGTCATAAACGCAGCTATTAAGATAGAACTGTACTCTGAAATGGCAAGCTTCATAATAAGAACGCTAAAAATCTCGTTCCATTTGATTTAAAATCTCTTTATTTTTATTAGCACCGCGTATTACTATTTGCTCAAGTTATATGCCTAATTATTAATAACACTAATGTGCTAGGGATAAGGAAGGCCTAATTTAGAGTAAATGCATCCACAATTGCGTGGAGAGAGAGAGAGTGTAAAACAATTTTGGAAAACCATCCTCAGTGCACACGACAGGGATCAAACCCTGATCTTACCATCTTTGGCAGTCTAGTCCAACACGAGATTAGCGTGTTAGACCACGCGGCCCCCAAATTGGGGGGGAGTCTGTTGTTGAGTGAAGGGGTGGATAGGCTAAAGAAGGATAGAAAATATAAAAGGTAGAAAAAGTAAAAGTCGTGTAGGGTGTAAGAACGGTTTTTTATCACTTACTGTTTCTGTAAATAAAAAACTGTCTTTACTCGATAGTAAACCAAGATTACCGGATGTGTTGGACTGTGTCTTTAGTTTTCTTTGCCGTGGGAAGGCTAACCGTGAAGATGGGATTTTAAAACTTGATCATCAGATGAAATAACTATAAATATTTTTGAATAAAAATATGTGTTATATTTGTTATAATATCGATTGAAATATTAGACTTTATTTACATATATTATGTATTTTTATTCCAAATGGGCAGTGAGACATGTAGCACAAAATAAATTCCCACCTACACCCTAAATAAATTGTGTTTTAAAGAATAAGTTTATTCAAAACAACAACAACCAAAACGTTTTATTGTATACGCAAGGGATTTTCTGAGGGTGAAATACTTTACGCAAAAACCTCATTTTATGCAATTCGTATCCAAGACGGAAGGCCTACTGAAACTATAAATATACAAAATATATTTCTTATTCAAGAATAATCCGATTTGGAAGAAGGATTGGAGAAGTGGGGAAGAGATTTGGGTTCAGAATATAAAAAATGTTGTTTGCCACGTATTGACTCTCGAAATATAAAATAGAATAAATTATAGTTAGCACTAAATTTGTCTATACATATTGATTATGAATATGAATTTTCGTTTCTCCTCCACATATTTGATGAAATTATTTACTAAACTCAATGTGAAAGATGTTTTCAAATATCTATATTTAAACAAATAGATAATACGATTTTTAATTTGTTTTAAAATATAGTTATCATGAGTAAGGATGCCCACATGTTTTTAGTTAACTCCAATTCTCTGGCAGATCCAGCTTTCTCAGATCGTTAACAAACAAGTTCCAGCGTATGACTACATTAAATATATTGGTCGATACTTAGGGTGTGGATGTAGGGAACGCGATAAAAGGCAAGTGTTTTTACAGTTTTTATAGCATAACATTTTTGGATCAAAATATATAAAATATTGTTTTAAGTATGAAAAACACATAGTTTAATTTTCTTCACATGGTGATATCTACAATTGTTAAAAGGTGACCTGGAGGTCTAGGGGTAAGGTGTCAGACTTCTGTGCTGGATGCCGGGGTTCAATCCTCAGTCCCGGTACAGATTTATCTGATTACCAAACCCTTCCTTCACCTCTGACAAGATACCTTGTGAATGTGGGGAATGCCAGGCCTCCACCGTGGTTCGGATTCCACGTTAAACTGTAGGTCCTCCATTTCATCTCACAATCACCCTACCATTACACATTAGCGNACCCTACCATCACACATTAGCGTAAGTGCGTATAACCCGAACGGGTAGTAAGACGCGGTGCTAATAATAATAATAATAATAATTAACTAGATACTTTACCCGCTCCAGTGGCCGCATGATATAACGCGCTAATCTCGTGTTAGACTAAAGTGCCGATAACGTGGAGATCGGGGATCAATCCTGGTCGGGTGCACTGAGGTTTTTCTTAAAGGGTTTTCCGCTCTCACTCCACGCAAATTTGGGTGCACTTAACCTAAATCAATCCTTCCTAATACCTATTAGTGTAATGTAAGTGCATTGGCGTGTAACCTGAACAAGTAGTAAGACGCGTTGCTAAAATGACAAAAAAAAACTAGATACTTTGATTATTAAAAGGTAATTGATTGCGTTATTTCGAGGTAACTATGCTGTTATAGGTTTATTTAGTGGTGAGCTTATTTAACCCTGTGTTTAATAGCTGTATGTTAAAAACTCCCACGAACTGAGTTTGTGTATTTGTTTAGTTAATAAGTTGTGGTTTGTACTCTTTTTCGAGAGGCAGTCTGTAAATATTAGTTCAAAGATAAAATTAGGTTCTCCCTCTTTTTAAATACAGGTTTTCATTGATATATTTTTTTCAGGTAAATATTTTTCAAAGAAGTATTTAAAGAATGTAAAAATGAATGATTACTTCCAACAGTTAAAAATAAATGTAAAACTTGGGTTAAATAAACCTTTAAATTAAATGTGTCAAAGTTGGGATATATCATGGTCAAATATAAATCAAACCAATAAATAAAAAAATAATTATTTGTTAGTCCACGACTGAATCTAATATTTACAACATAATCTACCTCTATTTTATCTTTCTATTTAAAATGACTTTTTACAAACATACAATTTTTACCAACCCACGACTCAATAAACTAGTTTAACATAAGCAAGATATCAGTTTAAAATATATTTCTTATTGCCAGCGCTAAGAATTATGAGTAGCTGTGCACGTGAAAAGGGTGTTGTCTTATTATGTCTCTAAAAGCTATGATCGTATTCCAGCCATGTGTAATACAAACTTTGCCATAAATGGTTTATCCTTAAGCCTCCACGCAAATGCCGCTACATTTCCTTTAAATTATTTCCTATACCTAACCGACTTAATTTGTGTGAATATGCGAATACTTTAGATGGTTAGTAAGAAAGTTTTCTAAAAAAAATGTGTGAAGTAGAAAAAGTCTTGTTCAATCCAATGAATACTTTTACAGTTTACTTGTAACAAGAAAATGAACAGACAAACATTCTCAAAATTGATTATTTGGTATTATTATAGCTTACTACCCAGAAGGAAAGGGAAAAACACACAAATTTGAATGCACAAAATACCTAGCTGGTGATGAGTAATCTATAAAGAAACTTTTTTCTTTTATAGAATATAAAACTAGCTATGGGTAAAAGTTGCTAAATCTTAAATTATGTATAAATATTAATCCTTTATTGTTGTAAATTGTGTTACAAAACGTGAAAAGTAGGTGACTGAAGACATAATATCAAAATACAGATCATAATCTAAATATGTGTTAAAAGGTGAAAATTCTTTTGAAGATAAATTTATAAATTTTCTTTACACAATATCTGTACCCTCAACTATTGAGGTTAAATTAAAAATATGTAACATAATATTTATAATGATTGGTTATTTAATTGTAATCAAATTAAAGTTATATATAGATGTAACCGTTCACAATGTTTACAAAATATAAAATAAATGATTAATTTTCAATAGTTTTGGTATAATTAGATCCAGTATATTGAATTCAACATATTACATTTTCAATTTTAGGTATTTTGTATAGAACATTAACTTAAGATACAATGGCATGCTAAATTTTAGATTTGTATTACGTTTAAAATTGTTCGAATAGCTTATGCAAACATAAGTATATTAAAACTCTATCGAATTATGATGTTCAACACTCAGCGACAGTATTTACATATTTCTAATCCAAAAACAAATATGTCAACAAATCAATTTTAAAAAATTTTTAATGAAATATTTATTCATACATTCATTTGATACAAACATTTCATCCATATTGAATATAACATTATTGAAATCCTAAAAAATAAAAAAAAATAAAAATCACACTAACATAAAATGAATAATCTTATCAAATCTCGGAGACCCACCAAACAATTAATACTAAGCTACTATCAAATATGAAGGGAATAAAACTAAAGAAGTTGTAATTTTACACTTATTTTAAGTTTAAAATTTTTTGGTCAACTCTGTTTAAAGATGCACTTCTCAGTTGACATGCGGTAAATGATATTAGGTTCAACATATCTGATTTAAAATAATATATATCTGAGGTGCACAACTTGGGTTCTCACCAAGTATAATTGAAAGTTCCACCGTTCTATTTTTCTTAGGTTTAGAATTATACAACACTGACGGTCGAGAGGTTTAAGGCATCAAGATCTCAATGTATAGTCAATTCCACTCATAGTGAACAACTATATTATTATTATTATTATTATCAGCACCACGTCTTACTACCCATTCGGGTTATTCGCACTTACGCTAATGTGTAATGGTAGGGTGATTGTGATATGAAATGGAGGGCCTACAGTTTAACGTGGAATCCGAACCACGGTGGAGACCTTGCATTCCACACATTCACAAGTTGTGATTAATACACGTCTTGTCAGGGGTGAAGGAAGGGTTTGGTAATAAGATAAATCTGTGCTGGGACCAAGTATTGAACCCCGGACCACAGCACAACCCCTAGACCAACAGGTGACGTGAACAACTATACACACCCAGATAGTCGGTTCACAGTGTACAAATTTTATAAAAACCAAAATGTGTTTCCACTTAACCGTAACGTAATAAACAGAATAAATTGATGGAAATCTTTTAATCTTAACATTTAAATAGTCGGTTTTGTGCCATTGCGTGCTGTATAGGCTCACCTCGTTAACTAATATTTTCTGCCTTTATTGGGAGGATTATTAGATTTTTCTGAATATGTATACATTGTAAAATTTAAGATCAAATCACATAAAGATATTGCATTTTAACTATGGCTAGATTTTATTTGTTATAGAATTACTATATGTCTATTTATGTGAACATAAAACAACCAACACAAGATATAGTTTCTTTTTGGATTCAGGATTTAAATGTATTCCGTTATTACTTTTTGGATTGCAATTGATTTGACGATCAAGTATTACAGGGGAAAAAAATCAGATTTATTGTTTGTTGATATTCCCAAACCTCTCCTTGACAAGAAGAATTATAAAGAATATTTATTCATTAATAGTTGATATATTTGAATTATTTGAGAGGCAGATGTAACCCCCACTAACAGTAGGTTTTTAGACACTGCTTAGCTCGCTGTAGCCTGATTCTTAGAGATAAAGAGTACGTAATATTAATTCCCATCTTGATCTGATGAGTAATTTTTGAGTTTATTGGAAACTAGACCCTCCCCTGCTCCCCCACCCCTCGCATTATTTTCAACACACATATTGAAGAATCATCATAGACTCTACCATAAAATATCTGTGAATATTGACATTTTTATGAGGAATAAATTGATGAAGAATGAATTAAATTTTCAAAATAAAATATAGCCTATGTTACTCGCTGATAATGTAGCTTTATATTGGTGAAACAATTTTTAAAATAGGTCAAGTAGTTTTTGAGTTTATCCATTACAAACAAAAAATCAAATCTTTCCTCTTTATAATATTAGTGTAGACAAACAAAATGATTAAACCAAATTTACATAGAAATTTACAGTTTCATTTGATGTATAAATTAGAACGTTTTATTTATTTTTACCGCTCAGTCTAAGGAAACAGTAAAAACCATTGTAATTAAAGAGAATAGCGCGACTTTGATGAATTTGATTGTCATTGGTTACGTCACCTACTACACATAAACAACATTTCAATAACTAAACAACTACTCATACTTTTTTTTAAATAAGTAGAATAATGACGTTGATTTAACATTGGTGTGGATTTTAAAGATTTATTTATTATTTAAAGTTACTAAATAAAATATGATTTTATAAAAATTAGTTTGTGTTCCATATACCTTTGTGTATGTAATACGCTGTTTTGTGTACCGAGTGACGTCACACGGTCAGCCAATCAGATGCCTTTCTCTATCTGGTGCCACCTTCAATTATCTTTACATTGGAGAAAGGGTGTATTTTAAAGGAATGTGCATGAAAAGAGATTAGTTTGTACACTTTAACTAATAAACATATCAATGTCCTCGGTCGGGGATCAATATCCGGCCTACATATTGAGAGACAGAAACACAAGCGCACAACTAATTTGCTGGGTGTATTTTTATATACCGATATAAGTTTTATTTCATGTTTTAACGTACCATATTATATAAACATATATATTTCTACTTTGAACAGATTAAGACTACAAATTTAAGCACAGCCTATAAAAAATATATATAAAGATTCTTTCTAATACAAGAAATATATGTGTGAAAATTTATATTTATATTGTACAAAAAATATTTTTAATTTTAGCCTATAATTTAGAAACCCTCTTCATAAATTTCTTAATGGCTTATATTATGATTTATTTGTTTTACATAAAAGTCTTAGTATCTCAATATTATAAGATCAGTGCCAAAAATAACCAAATTTTGTAACTTTTAACAATTTTAGTATTGGAATGAATGTCCATAAATGACATATAATAGAATTAATTGAAATGAAAATCTTGGTGGCATGTGTGTTTACAGTACAATTTACACATAAAGGGTCTTATCGAACAGTTGGAATAATAAACTGACCTAATTTCACCTATTCATACGTCAGGAAATGTGATATACAAAATGTTACTTTTGATTATCAATACATATCAAATAAAACCAATAAATAGTAAGATGTTATAAATTTTGGCTGCAGAAAAAAATATGTTTTGTCTTGATGTCCATTTCTATGAAAATTGAAGCGTAGCATTTGAGATTTAACCTGGTGGTTTATTCTTAAATTTAAAGTGATATATAAACACAAAACGATAGAACACAAGTTTTTTTTCTTTAAAATGGAGAAAAAAATATCCTAAAATCTTAAATAAATATATATTTTTCAAAAATATATTTTAGATACATTTATACTTTTTGAACAGTTGTTTGTACGAGTTTGAGCCCTCAAAAAAGTAATTAAAATGACATAATTCACAAACAAAGTTATCTGTCACTTGACTTTTATTTCAAACGGTGACATTTAAAGCTTATCCAGGTAGTTCTACATACATGACTGCATGAGGACACAAAGAGTTTTTCTTTTCACTAACCGGATACTCGCGAAGGCTTACAAATAGCATTCAATCAGTCAAACATAGCAAAACTAAATAAAATGTTTTTGTTTATAATTTTGTATGGAAGAGAACGCAAGCTATGGTCAATATTTGTGAATGTATATATCATATCTTGCTTGTAGAAAATTAAACTAAACGTATCGATTAAAACCATATTTTATTTGTTTTGTACCAGATAAATTTTAGCTATGTTAACTATAAAAATAATACTGCCCCTATATCGTATACCATTCTACACTCACTTCAAAGAAATCACTAAATTTATTAAAACAAATCCAATCTAATTTGTCTTGCCAGAGGTGTTTTTTGATTTTGGCGTTTAATTTAAACTTTTAGATATAAAATAATGATGTTCAATATCAATATTTGTATGTCACGTCTTATTACGCGAATGGGATGTCCGCATATTAACACAGGTAGTAGGGGAGGGGAACATAGAATTTTAGAGGAAATATACCCTCATGTTTGTAAGATACTTTTTGAAACAATTTAGTAAATAAATACATTTAAACGAGATTCGAAAAATATATCTCAGTCACCAGAAAAACAGACTAAACGAGCTCAAAGTTTAATATGAGTGACCACCAATATCTGTATCAAAATCGACACTGTAAATATTAATAAATAATTTTGTTTCAGGTTATTTCTATGAATTTTTTTCCCTCTATAATCTACAGATATACAGTAATCATAAAAATATGTATGTATGTATACAATAGTTTTATAAAATAGAAGCCACTGGCCTTTCAGTTAAAGTACTCTTGTAATTTTTTTTCTGTGTGTGACTTTTTATACCAACATTCTATATCGTTTACCTAAATAAACATAGAATAAAGGTCTTATAACCCTCCATTTGCCTCCGAGATGGTAAAATTATATAATATTATAATTTTTTTAAATAGAAATATATGCATCCCACAAACAAATTCTGTCAGAGATACATATTACAATGTATTTTTAATTTGAAATTTTATATTTTATTTACCTCGTTAGACTAATGAATGAAGTATTTCTCCAACATGTGAACATTTGCATCATCAATACATAAATTAACTCAAACATTCTTTTGGCTTTCACTTGAGACCTCCTACAGAAAATATTGTGATCGTAAAGAAATTGAACTCGAAATTGGATTTCATGACCCCCTGAAACCAAATAAGTGGTTTTCGTAATGCTGTCTGTCTGTACCTTGGACTAGAGACAAAACTATTAGACCGATTGAGATAAAGCTTGATATCTTAGGTTTTAATAAGGTCCCCCCAAGGTGTTTTTTAAATTATATATCTAATCCTAAATTTAAGGGTAGCTTGCTGAAGGGCAAAAAGAAAAAAAAATTAAATTCCCTTGAACGATTTTGATTAAACTTTATATCTAGATATCGTTTATTATTAAAAAACAAGATAGAAAATATGATTTTATCAGGAAAATTACTGAAAACACTTTAAATAAGGACCTTTTTCCAATTTTCATCCTTTCTTCAGAACTATTTTAAATACGAAATAACTTATCATTGTAAAGTTATATAACTAAAAATCTTTCATTTGAAATACATTTTTATAAAACCATTAATCTCAGAGGTATAAGCATACATAAATTTTAATTCCGGTCTTTGAAAATTAATTTGATTCTTATGCTCCTTGGTGGACAAAGATATTTCTATTTTTTCTCCATTTTTCTGTGACAATGTATGTTATTTCAATTATGGTATTTTGTGTCATGTTTATATAGCAATGTATAGACGTTTCACAAATCTGACGAGTTTTTAGTGTAAGTCTATTTTAAGATAAAAGTGAGAGAAAGTGTATGCAGTGCACCGTATAATTTATTTTGCATTAAGTGTATGCTATATTAAACATAAGCTACTTATAAATCTGGTTTTATCGCTCTAATTTCAGTGGCAAGTATCCGTGGCCAAACTGACGAGACCTGATTAAAAATCCTTGCATCTGAATTTGTTTAAAATGGTGATAAGAGTTTGTTCCCCTAAATCATATGGCATGTTTGATCGTAAGAGATGCAGTTTCTAGTTCACTCACCATGTACGTAGAATTTTAGCCGTTCTGTACGTACAGAACGTTGACCAGGATACACCTTTGAGATTGTCTACTCGTAAAACCCGCAATGAGATGATGTGTTGATAGTTATTATTAAGGAGTGGAAATATTAATCCTAGCTAAGCCTTTTTAGCCAGGATATGGTGACCATAGGTTCTGTACTCCTTTCAGTTAAAACACATATGGTACCACCAGGAATCGGGCCCGGGATCTTTAGATCAATGCCCAGTGTCACTTATCACTATAATAAAAGGCCGTTTAGGATTAGGAATCAACATGGTGGAAAAAATATTTCCAATGCAGCTGAACAATGTCATGCCAAAATCATACTCAAAACGGACCAACTCTTCACCTTAAAAGTGGCGATGCGGGAAACGCGAGAAAAGTTAAGTGTTTTTGCAGTTATTATAGTAAAACTTTTTTTTTTTTTAAATCAAGACAAACACTGATTATGTACGAAGATATTTTAATTTTATTCGTATGACGACTTCAACATTTGTTGAATATCAGCTAAGGGTGTCCTGGAATATCATTTTGAAAGGTTTTTAAATAATGCTAATATGCTCATGATTAATATTCGACTATCTTTGATATCATTATGTGAAGAACGGTAAAAACACTTTAATTTTCTCACGTTACTGCATCCTCACCTTAAATTGAAATATAGCTAGTAGGTAATATAGATTTACTCCAAAACGAATTTCTAGATTTCCTGTTTTTAATCATCTTCTATGGTCGAATGGTAAGAGGTTTAACCCACGCAATAGACTGTGCCGATTATGGGTAGATTGTGGTTTTAATAGTTCTCAGGTGTACTGCAGGTGGCTAGTCCTAAATTGCTTCCCAATCTCCTTACAGGCAAATGGAAGTACACCACTTTCTCTAAATTCAAACACCCTCATTCTCAACAAATTTTAGCGTAATTTGGCCATATGCGTATAACTTGAATGGGTGACAAAATTGCTCTAGTTTTTAAGAAAAATCTTCAAACATAAGTTCTAAGTAAACTACACTTCAGTATTTTTTCCTCATTAAAACAAACAGATCATCTTGTTAATCGTAATAATCACTCAATATGTATAAATTTCAATCCAAATGGTTAAAATATATTCAACAAAATTTAATTATTCAAAATAAACTATTTGTAAGCTATCCTAAAAGAAGCTGTTATTTATAAAAATACGTATTCTTGTTTATCATGAAAAACTATTTCCAGATTCCCATTTTGAATTCAATTTCCTATGTCAATTTACAAAATTGATCAAATTATCTATATATTGTAGTAAGTAAACTACTTTCAAGTTAATTTACTATAGACAAATAAAGATTGGCCCTACATCATTATTGATAGTATATAATAGTCACTTGATACCAATTTTGAAACAAATCATCAAGGTCCTCTTTTAAAACATACAAATTAAAAAAAGGGTCATCAGTAAATTACCCAAAACTGATTTCCCCACCAAAAATAAGTATACAGCTTAATTCGTCATGTTCATGTCAAAAACTTTCCAGATGTATATTTTAAGCAAAATCATTATAGCCATTTAAAAATAATTCGAATTTTCAAAAATCACTCACCATCAAACGGCTCTTTATAGAATTTCTACCCAAAAAGAAGTAAACAGTGTTATTTGTCATGTCAAACTCTGCCAAGATATCCATTTGTAACCAAATCGTTACAGCAATTTGTAAAATATTTCAAGTTTTTGTAAAATCAGTCATCAATAAACTACCTGTTAGTTAGTTTTTAGCCCCCAGATATTATGCATGGTTAATATTCATGCCACACTCTTTCTTGATGTACGTTTTGAATTAAATCGGTAATGCCATTTTCAAAATATTTATAAATCTAAAAAAAATTCCCGTGAAAACTTCCCATCTATGAATTTTTGCCCAAAAACCAATTATACAATGCTATTTGGCATGTCAATCAAATTCTAGATATGTATTTTAAAATAAATAATTAAAGACATTTTCAAAAAATTTGGAAGTAAAAAAATTACTCATCAGTAAACTACCTTTAATTGAAGGGCTGGGGTGAAAAAACCCCACCTTTTGTGGTACGGTCCGAAAATTTCTAAATATCAAGTTTGAGCAAAATCCATCCAACTGTTTTGGATCAATGGCCAGGGACAGATACACTGACAGAATTGTAAAAATTAATTTTTCAATGTCGTGTTCATATAAACGTAAATATTTGTAAAAATTAAGATATGTTATTTTCACGATCACAATAATTACTCTTGATATGAGAAAGTAAAAACAACAAATATATCTTCTCTTTTTAACATTATTCAATTTTTTTTTCTCTGATCTACTCCTTAAGAGCAGTTTTTTGCTATCTGTATGGTATTTAGAATAATAAGTTAGGTTTGAGTAGGTTAGATTTTATAGAAAGTACACTCCCATTTGCGTTTAAGGAGGTTGGGAAATAAACTAGAAAAATGTATATAATAAAACTCATCACCAACCAACTCTGGAATAGGAGACTGACTCCTTTATCCACGTATAGACTTTATGTGGTTATGACTTGATCGAAATATTCATAATTCGTATCACAAACAATATATTTATTTTTAATTATACTTCTATTAATTTTGATACAAATAATTACAAGCTCAATAAATTATACCTATATTTGAATGTTTTCGTGCCTTAACATATGTATTGACTTTTTTTTTAATTTTTAAAAAATAATAAGTAGGCCTATTTGAATAAATGCACAATATTATATCTAGAAGTTATTTAGTAGCGTGTAGTATATTCAGATAATATTCTTATTACCATTATGTGTGAAATTAAGGAAAAATTAACTTCATTTCGACAAATTAAAGGTTCAGGGAAGTGACTTACAACCTGCTGAGGTTTGCCAAAGTCCGGTGGAACTCACCTGTGTTACATTATTTTCAAAAAGTGAAAAAGTGTAACTGTGTAGTTTGATTTTATTTAGATAGTGAATATTTTCTTTTGAATTAAAGTGTAAATTTTCAAGTCATTAATCGTTTAATTGTCTCTGCTACACCCTGTATATAGCATTCAATGAGTGGTTAAATAGAACTATAGGATTATTGATAGTTTAACAACCTCTACAAACATTAATTTTTTAGCTAAAAACCTTCAAGATCTTAAGAGTTGAATGTCAAGATCCCAATTATAGATTTATTCAAACCAAATATGATTAATAATACTAAAAAAATTCGCTTACACATTACACATATTATTAAAAACCTATTGTGATTATAAATCTATTTTTATTCAAACAAAATATTCAAAGATGCGTTATTTTTTTATATCTTTTAAATAACTTTACCATATTCATCTTAAATTGTATAACATTTTAAATTCCAATTTAGATTAGTCATTGTATGTCTAATATATACAGACAAATAATTGAATGGAGTAATCTATCTTTAAAAACTAGCTAACTAGATTTTCTTATAAAATAAACCCACGCTAGCACTACTTTAACCGGGTAGGAATGTAGTACGCTGTGTTTCACTTAGCTCGATTAGAACCCCCTTTCCCACACTACATCAACACATTAACAGCATTCTAAAGTTAACTCTGCTCAATACAAATCATGTAAAAGGTCGAGCACGCATTGTAAGAGCCTTACCGCTTTGTTTGCAAGGTTTGGCCACCACCCTGCGGGTTGGCGCGGTTACCATAAACATGTTTCATCACTACAGAGAGGGGGGGCTACGCCACCCACAGTATAAAGGTAGGGGATTGTGGGGTTGAAAGCTTTCACTGGTACACTATATTCGTACTGAAATGTATTTCTAGCGAACTTGCTTATCTATAAGCATGGGTCAAATTTCTTGGTGTACCCCGAAACCGTATGGACTGTCTTACCCATTAATTGGGGTTCGAGTGAGAAAGTTTATTTTTTAATTATGAGGTAGTATTGTATGGTTGGTTATACCCTACCTTGAGGCTGTACATCTTATTGGATATGTTGCCCAGCTAGGCCTAACTGGTGTTGAAGCTGATGGAATGATCGTTTACTGTCACATTTTATTCAGTGCCATTTCTAACTCGTTCGGGCCATACGCTCATGTACTAGTTACACTCATGGTTAAAGGGATATTATAGATATTTACGAGAAGTGTACCCGCACTTGCACGGAGGGATAGTGGTAAAGTTTTTGGAAAACTACCAGAAGTACACCTGACCGAGATTCAATCCTCAATCTTCCCATTATTAGCAGTCTAATCTACTGTGAAAGTAGCGTCTTAGACCACTTGGCCACCGAAGTGGGTTCTAGAGAAATTTAACTAGCGTCATAATGATAGGAAAATAAGGAAAAATTGCTATAATCCGCAATAGGATAAACCATACCCTATAAACCTGACTGATAATTGAATATCAGCCTCTCAGACTCTGGTAAAGCAGTTTATTGGTAAATCGACCATTCTATTACTGGATCTGGCCAAGGAGATTGAGAGTAAACACACTTAAAGTAAACTCTTAATCATCCGTATATTTCCCGTTTTTGAATCACATGAAGAGCAAAACAAGCTAAAAACCTTAAAATATATTAGATATTGGATAAAAACTGCATATATCTTTATTAGTGAGATGGAGTACCGTGGGCGATGGGCTCAAGACGTTTCTTGGACAATCTCATTTGGAACAATATGTAAGAGAACTAATATAGTGACTTATTTAAGTTTATTTCCCTTGAGAGGATTATTTCATTTTATTGATTTAAATTTGTAATTATTCCCCCAACCTTTTTGAAATTTCAATTTAAAAATAACTTTATAGGTTATTTCAAAAGAAAACTAGGTTTCTCATTGAATTTTTGGCAGAATTATTTACAAATGGTTTTAATCACATCTCCCTTTTGTTTATTTTTTACTTGGCTTGAGAGATACAAACACAAGTCAAATTTGATTCACATAACTAAATGTTTGAGACGTTTAATCTACCATATTATACACATCATATTACACTTGGTTGTTGTGTACAGGTGGGTCAGGGATTGAATCCCAGCAGGATGAGCAAATGTTAGCTTATTACAATTATTTTTAGTATGGTTTCTCAATCCCTCTCTGTGCTAATGTGTAAGCGTTTATTCTAAACCACTACCCTAAGCCCAGAATCTAGCTTTAGTCGATAATAGCACGTATATTGAATTTACAAATAAATATAACTCTAAACTTGTTAAATTGTTACCTAAACAAACAAAAAATATTAATATTTTTGTTGTTAGACTTGACTTAGTTAGATTGTTATTAGAATGATGAACACTTAAGAGTAGACCTTATTTGTAAATTATAAATAAACACCTATGGCACGTTTAATACAAGGATAAAAAACGACAAATCTAAGATATTAGGAGTATTAAAAGAAATAAAAGGCATTAATTTGAATTTTCTTGGAGAGAGAAATTAAAAAAAAATTCTTTAAAAAAAACTCAATATGCACCCAGTTAAGATTCTATCTCAAGACCTAACCTTTCGATTCAGTTACGAGCTCCAATAAAACACGTCGGTTCTATTTCTTAAAGAGATTTTATAAATTACTATTGTTGATAAAATAATTATTTGAACAATTAAAAATGTAAATTAGATAGTGAAAATTAGTTTATCTTAGTCTGTAGTGTACGGTTGATTTGAAATTAAAAGAGTCATGAACGTATTTTGTTATTAATTGATCTATGGAAATGGTAGAATCAGTTGGGTTTATCACCTTGCACATTTTTTTTTACGAATTAAACTTAATTTCTTTTATAGAAAAAGGTAATGAACAAGAATATAGCAATTGTATTTTTAAATTATCTAAATAACTTGACAGTATTTGATGTTTTAGTAACCAATTTTAGCCACAATATAAAATAAAATGTATTTTATATCTATTTTCTAAATAAAGTTTTAATTTGTTACATTAAAAAAATATTCAAACCTCGGTTACTCATTTCACTAATTTCTCTCACAGAGCTTTAGTTTTGAAAGCACCTGAACTACACATTTTTTCTTAGTTCTTAAGCTATAAAAATCTATCCGTAGAATAAACCTTATAAAGGAAAGTTGTTTTAATGTTTTTACCTTGTTATTTAATACTAGATAAGTGGCTACAACTGGAATTTAGGTTGGAGTAGTGAATCTGGAAGGTGATATGGTGGAATTATATATATAATATTCGTGTTAAAAAGGATATTTTTACACCAGACTTTGCTAACAAAAATAAGATAAAAGCATATATTAGTTTATAGAATTCTTAAAACGAGTAGGGCAATAAAATAATATGAAAGATAATTAAAATTCCACTCCTCTTACTATATAATAAAAAAAGGTGTACATTCTAAAACTTGAGCGTACAGAGCTATAATTAAAATGCAGACAAAATAAAAACGTCATTTAAAACTTTTATGTGGATCAACTTCCTTTAACTTTCTTAAACACTTAATTTTAAACATATATATATATATATATATATATATATATATATATNTTAACTTTCTTAAACACTTAATTTTAAACATATATATATATATATATATATATATATATATATATTTAAAGTTTGAAACGTAAATTAAAATTTAATTCTTCCACAACTTTCACATAATAATCCCTTAAGTGCTGTTTCTAGAAGTTTTAAGGGTGTTCGATCGATCAGACATATAATATTCCCTTTCATTCAACATTATATTATGTTAGCTTTAATTCTGCGAGATGTATAAAACCATATATCATCTTCATGCTACAAATGACCAAATCTTCTCCCTTCTTTTGGGTATTTAATATTATATTTTAGACGTTTACTTTAAACGACCAGTTATGTTTGATTTAGATCCACATTGCCATAAAAACTGACTATGGCGTTAGTCTCGTATTGTATGGTTTGCTGGAGGAAGGGTGGTTTGGTGTTCGAATCACGCCTGGAGTAGTAAGAGATGTTTTAATAAATAATTTTACACTATCCCTCCAGGCGATTGCTTGTCTATGTATTCTAAAAGCTACATCAATCATCACTATAACTTTGGTGTGAATATATGAAAGGTTGGGTTGGGTAGTAAGGCGTTGTGGAAGTAAATGTTTTCCTAGCACCAAGTGGGCTACACGCTATTAAACCATTTTTACTCACAATAGGTTAATTTTCGGCCCAATGTTAAATGATGCCGTCAGTATACTATATATTTTTGCCTTGAATCAAATCTTACTTTGCATCTAGGCTAAACACATATTTTCACGACCTATTATATGGATGACAAAGATATAATTCATATACAGTACCTTCATTCAAACAAAGAGACACTAGGAAACCATTTATGGAAAATTACCGTGTTACCCCTGGCCGGGATTCAAACCTTAGCCTTCACGTCACCAGTAGCCAAGAAACCAACCAGACTGTCACCTTTTCCCACGTTCCCACCGGCGTGGGTGAGTATTCTACAAAATTATCAACACAAGTATGAAAATGAAACACAAAAATAAATACAATTTATCAAACTATTAATACATAGCTTTCATATTATGTGCAATAACATTCGTAATTCATAGCACTCAATATATCATATTTTGTTTATGAATGAAAGCAAATGTTTTTAACATTTAATTGTATGAAACCAATTAAGCCTAGTAGATAGAAATGCTCTTTAGGTTGTCAACCTCAGTGGTCTTTTGAGTAAATTGCTCGCCTCAGGACCTGAGGTTCATGGGTTCAAATACAGCCTTCACAGGGGAAGTAAAGACGTCAGTCCCATGTGTATTGTGGCATGTAAAAGAAACCTCGAGGGTAGGTGAAAATATATTTCTCGACAAAATTGGTGGGTTATTTCGCTCACGCTCTTAGACATTCTCGTGTGCTGATATAATCAGTGGGTTCAGAAAGTGCACGTTAAGTACCTAGAATCAATAAAATAATCAATTTTAAGGATAGGAGTACATTCCTATCAAGAGAATTATTCTTAAATTTATAAACCATACCTGACTCACGAATTTAGCCCGAATTCGATTCCTGTGTCCAGGTTTCATTCTCCAATTAACAAATATTTTGTTTAGACAAAATGTAGATTCATTTTCTCCTGAAATATATTATTTATTTGGTCAAAATGTAAACTCCATTTACCTTGAACCTACCTTGATGGATTACATTACGGCCCTATCCTGTAAGCTTTACCATAGTGGAATAATTCAAGGTAAGCTTGTTACCTAACAGGATAAACGAAGGGTGCGTGTGAGACTGACCAAACGACCAAAAAGGAAGCTAGCCAAATAACATCCAACATAAGCTCCAAACATATTTCCACTGTAACATTTAATCAGACATATTTCTTCAGAATAACAAACCATTTCTAATAATAAATTATCCTTTCTCGTGTGATCTTGAGGCGAGCGAGGACATAGATGTAATCTCATCCATCACATCTTCTTCTGTAGCGGAACGAAACATTCCACAAAGTGTTTGTATACATATTTTGATCCCGCTTTGGTGCGGAGATCCTTTAAAAAATTTCCACCAACGCTGACAAGATCAAAGATTATAGAGACAGCATTTCATAAACCGTGAACCACTCGCTCAAACTAGGTACAGTACTATCTATGTGGGATTATAACATTTGTTCGAAAACTTAATCTTTTAGCACGGCTTACATTGTTTATCTCCTATTTTAAAACGAAAATGTATATTGTATGTATATACTTTAATAATCTCATTAGCGCTAATTTAAATGATGAAAAATGCTTGAAATGATATTGACAATCACTCATTTTAGAGCTTAAGTGTTCAGGATAAAGTAAAAAATTGAAGCTCTCAATGAAAACATGATTTTACTAATGAATTTCCAGTTATTCTTCTGAACGTGCAATGGTCCATATGTACAATCTTAAAGAGCGTAGAAGCCAACACGTTTTTCTAATGGGAAGCCACAAGAGATTGTTATTTTTAACCTTTAGTCTATAAAGGTTTTGTAGATATATGACCACTCCTATGGAGTCAAGAAACTCCCCTATTTCCCCAACACCCACTTTATACGTCCTTGAAAATCATTCCTGGTTTGAATCAACATTGAAACCCTGATTTGTGTCTGATTGTATATCGGTAAATCAAATGTTTCTGTGTTTTTTAAATTACTAATTTCTTACTTTAACGATATGAATGCAATAATAGATAGAGAGCTAGAAGAAGGATGGTTTTAAAGTGTTTATTGTGGTTTAAAGAGGAAAATTAAACAACAAAGGATCAAAACTTATAGATATTTGATAGGGTGTAACGATTAAAACTATATCTTGAAAATTGAGTGAGGACTCATTAAATTTAACTTTAAACAAAAAATGTTTTGAATACATTTTAACGCATTCATCTGTAACCAACTATGCTTCATTGAACTATTAATAGTATGGAAATACTAATTAATACACTCTTTGTGATCAGCTTTATGTTGTCTAGATATTTAATGGATTTTTTCTATTGTTAAGTTTTCAACAGTGAATGACTTTCAGGGTTGAAAATAATAACCAAATGGCATATAAAGCAACAATATAGATTAAGGGCATCAGGAAATAACAGGCTAATCCACAAAATAGTTACTCAGAAATATTTATATTTAAAGTTTAAAAATATCAATATTCCATAAGGTTAAATATATATTTCTTGCTCTGATCTGATAAAAAACTTTAAAATTTTAGTAAGAAATAATTACAAATAGGTTTTTTTCTCTTAGTAAGAAAGTATAAGAACAATTAACTTTTATACTGTAGCTTTCGTGGATTAGCACAGCATTTCACAAAGTCCATAATATATTGTATACATAGATAATTATAATAGGCCTACATATAATATGAATTTCTTAGGTTTTAAAACAACCTAAAATATTACAATATTAGCACTTGTTTCGTAGCTTGTAACAAATCACAAATTAGCTTATCTCTGTAGTTCAAACACTGTAAGAAAAATAAGTAATTTCTCTCTTATCAGGTTTCAAACTAAACTGAGTTGTTAAAAGTAGCCTTATCTGAGCATATAGACTAACTTCGCACACAACATATTATATTGCTATTTAATTTATATTGTCTCTTATTTAAATAAAGCTGGGAAATTAACACATAAATGATTATTACAAATCTAATCCACATTAGTTACAGATATATAATCATCATTCGCGCTATGGATTTACATTATGAATAATTTCATAAGTATTGTATACAGTTATCTATATATTGCTGTAGTCCTTCTTTAGATACAACAGCCCCATGGCTTCTTTGGTGCTGACAGCTTTGAAAAGTTACCAGACCAAATTATGTATCCCTATGCTGAACCATAGGATCAGCAAAAACATGTGTTTAGCAGCTGTCACTTCTGATGGTCAAAATTTGGGTATATACCTAAATGTTGACTGTCAGAAGTCAGCTGTGAGCTGTCAGTCAGCACCAAAGAAGCCATGGGGATACTGTAGTTGGGTTGTATCATTAAAATTAGTAGGTTTATTTAGACGCATTTAACTTGCACATTATGAAATATCTGATAATAAGTTAAAACTTACTATACCTTATCAGCTAATGACCTACCAATCGGCCTTATTCTAGAAAATACTTAACACCTAGTCCCTCAATCATTAATTATTCATTATTGTATAAAAACAACCAAATTCTGCCAATACAAACACGGTGCTAAGGACTGAACCTGAGACCCTTAGCTCTGTAGTAACACGCACTATAATTTTTTATCAAATCCTAGATATAGACTATGATCAACATTTATGAGTGTACATACTTTTTTTTTAGATACAATAAAACTTTCTTCCAACAAATGTGCTAGTCAGGAAACATTTTTACGCTATATTATAACCTAAATTAATTACCATGTTTGTTTAAAGATTTTCTGTGACACGGGTAAGCGACGAATCATTGATACCTTAATACAAGATGTTAATACATGATTATTTTCTTTATTTTTCATCGCGTATCAATCACTACCCATTCGGGCTATACACTAATCAGCATAATATCCTATGGATGGGAAAGGGATAGTTTAGAGTAAATACACCACCAATTTTTTCAAGGGCATATTGATAAATCGTTTGAGAAATAAAACCTTCAGTACACCTAGCCGAGCTTCAAACCTAAACCATTCCCGTCACTAACAAACTATAGTAAATTTGTTTGACATTTTGATATAAATAAGACATGTTTTAAAAGGCAGAGTTACGTAAATATGTAGTCAAAAGGGCCAGAGTAACTTACACATATTCTATTAAAATATATTTTAACGTATTTTATTTTCTTGCCTTGCCATTTGCGAGACAATTATTAATGGGGGGGGGG
>CABEEJ010002970.1:70362-83450 GCA_901482245.1 Timema douglasi
GGGGGGGGGGGGGGGAATATTTCGAACCCCATGGCTTATGTATAGATGTATATATATGTATATATCTATTGATCAGTTCCAACAGTCCCCAGAAAGGTCAAAAGTCATCACTCATCATGTACGTCCCTCGTGTCACTCACGCGGTTCAGACACACTTGTCTCCGACCAATAAGACCACACCTACGACACGCCGCACCGATCTGAATTCCACGAAATTTCCCCCCACTTGGACTACCAGACCACACCTGGAATCACTGGTACACACCTGGACTGGACTTAGGATAGTTACTCCGTCACAACCTACCAGTTATGTTTGTATAAAGGTCACCAGATAGTGTTTGGGAGAATCAACATCCACACTGGGCTCGATTAAATTAAAACTAGATCCTTTCGATGGCGCCGCTTTATTCTCAAATCTCATCCCCATCCACCCTCATCCCCATGCGCACCATCCAGCTGGTTCACCATAGCCAATCTGATGAACAAGAACAGAGGAAGGACGGAGAGAAAACAAACGACAAATACACCAACCTCACAATCAGCCCATATTATTGTAACATTATGAAGACAAGTTTTGTATTGAATTGCTTGGAAGATAAATTACGAGTAGTAAGACGTGATGAAATAGAAAATACTAACTGAAAAATAGGTTTCATCATTAACGATATAGCGATTAAAATACTAACTAACCAGAAGGACTATTTGATTTACATAACCTAATCACGTTGGACAAGAAAGGGTAGAATTAAGTCCCAATAGGGTGTGCTTAAAATATCTTTTTACTATGATTCAACATAAAAAACGGATACATTTATACAGTCTACTGTTGTCCTCCCTACCCCATTGGCGAAGTTTTAAATACGGCTACTCTCGGTGGGTATCGGGACACGTAAAAAAAAAATCCCAATAAGGTGTGCTTTTTAAACGAGTTTATATTTAGAAGAATCTTTAGAATTAGGAGAAATTTATGATACTCTTTACTGTCACTTGTATTAGATATTATTTCATAATCACTAAGTTTTGGTACCAAAACCAACGAAATGAAAGAATCTGTACCAGAATTCAGAGTGTAGTAAATAGTTTGACGGATGGCGTAACACCCATTAATCTTTCCATCCGTTGGGTTCTAGCTATGTACATTTTATGTGCTTAGTGAAATAACATGGCTTGTTCGTTCTTGTAATATAGTCCATGACAAGACTGAGCTGTGATCCATCACTCAACACATCCACTCTATTTTCTCTTCGAGGTGACTAAAAATGGTTAAACATAGTCACAAAGTCCATATTATTTCTACGACCTTTATTTTATATATAGATACATTACTATGAGTGTATTTTATATCTTGAGATTTTGACATATCTCGACGTTTTACGTGCCCCCAGAACCACTATGCTTTAACAAGTCCTTGGAGCTACAGCCAAAACTGTTCGATGGATTTTGTTCAAACTTAATCTTTATGTGTCATATGAAGATACCTCAAGGCATTTCTTATGTTTTTATTTTAGCCCACAAATTAGTTTAAAGATAAATCTAGTTTTTTTGAAAATGACTTAGTATTTTATTTAAAATTATTATTTGTAGAGTGACACGACAAAAAAACATACTAAATACTGATTTTGGTAGAAAAATTGGTTTAAGAGTAAGTTTACTGATGCCAAATTTGTGACAATTTGCAATTTTTTTGAAAATTTCTTTAAGGTTTATGTAAAAAATTACTATCCGGGGAGTGGTTTACATAATAAATAAGAATGTATATTCGTTTGTACAAGGACATATTTGAGGGTTTGCTTACTGCTGGGGATGATGTGGTACCATTATTTTATTGGTTTTTTCACCATGTCCTAGTACATTCATATTATAGGCTTACATTAAGGTTGGCTGGAACTGAGTACAATGTGAGGCCAGCAAATTTGTAGTTTCATGGAGAAAAAGTTTGCTTTGCCAAAATAAATAAAACTTCTTTTTTATATACAGCGAGTTTAAATTTATACACATGGTGATATAAACACTTCTTGAATATCTATTAACATAATGAGAAAAGTTGTATATGAAGTGAGAAAATTTTCATTTAATTTATGGATGCCCCGGCAAATATTTAGGAAAGTTAAGATTGCCATGTGCAGAAATATTTTATTTATTGTGTTAAGAAATTGTTATAAAACTGAAAAAATACAGTTATTTACTCAAGTTTACTTCTACTATACTTTAATTACGATTTGGAGTAGGCACGGGTAAGGTAGAATTTTACAAGAAATTAGCATGGTGGGATAGTTGGAAAATATTTTGGAAAAATCACCCAACCTTATCTCCCCACGAGCGGCAATCCAATCCAAAGCGAGAATGACGCGTCACTGGTTAGACCATCCGGCATCAATGCATGCACATCTTTTGTTATCCCCACGTCCTGCTAACCGTTCAGGCTATATGCGTATATGATAATTATTACGATGATGGGGTAAGTATTAGGAAATAAGTATTTTAGAGGTAGACTACCCACATTTGGGTGGGAGGAGATTGGGAAAATATTCAGGCGAAACCACCTTCAACAGACCTGGCTGGGGTTCGATCCCCGATCTCCCCGTCATCAACAGACCAGCTTACCAAGAGAGTGATGCTTTAGACCATTCAGCCACTTAAGCGGATTTTAGTTTATCTCTTAGACCAGTGGTTCTTAATTTTCTTAGTCACGTGGACCGTCTAACCAGGTAACAGCTGATTCGCGGACACCTTAATGTAGGATAAATTATTTAAAAAATGTTACACATATTTATAGCATATTATAGAAATAAATGAAACACAACACATTTTTAATGTAATTATAATTACAATTTAAATAAGAATTAAATAAATGTGGACATAATATTTGTGCATTTGTATACATAATAATTTTAATAAATGTAAAAAGAAATACAATAAAAATAAAATGTAATATGTTTTGTATTATAAGCGTATAACCCGAACGGGTAGTAAGACGCGGTGCTAAATAATAATAAGTATTATACTTTTGCAGTACATTTATAATCAATGATAATTTATGTGAGGAACGGAACTGCTTGTGTGACTCTAAAAGTTAAATTTGTAGCAATTTTACCAACCATCCTTTTAAAAATCATTCGACACCAAGACCATTTCATTTCACATTTTTTTCATACCACAAAGGGCAGAAAAGGCTCACTAGCAAAAATAAATTGTTGGAAAAGGGCATAAAATGTTTAAGTGCTTTTTCTTAAACTTCTTTGTGCTGACAGAGAAAACTAATATAAAAGTCAGTTTCCGAATGTTCCTCTCAAAGATGTGGACACAAGAGTCGTGGACAGACCCCCACTTTTAGGCCTCTTTTTCTTACCGGGCTTTAATATGGGAAGGCATATTCATTGTATACAGTATATAACAGCGATTTACGCTCATATAACATTTTATAAGATGTAAAAAATATATAAATATATGTCACGGATTATATAGATGATCTGGCGGACCCCATTTTAAGAATCTATGTCTTAGACTATTGTTTATTTTGTTGTAGATTTTTTTAAATAGGATTTAATTTGAGGTGATGAGAAAGATGAAAACTTATCACCTTTAGGATTTGTTGGTTAATTATTAAATTAGTTTGAAACAAGATAACAGGTCTTATTATCAGTATAAAAATGATTAATATTTAAAACTAACAAATATCTTAATTAAATTTTTATAACATAAAAAGTTATACTTTATGGATAGTAAATACCTTTTTCTTTGATTTAATTTTTTTTGTATAGTGAACTAATAGTTTAGTCTTGTAAGCATTCAGCACATTTTGTAATGGCAGAAATGCATGAAACTTGAATTCATAATTGAAAGTCTTACATCATTTCTTTAAAAAAAAAAATAGACATGCACCTCTAGTACACTCAGCCGGGATTCTAACCCGACCTACTTGTCACAAGTAAACAAAACTAGATTAATTCTACGTTCAATCCAGATACACACAAATGTGGGGTGTGAATTATATTCAACAACTTCAGAGGCATAATAACTTGAAAGTAAATAATAATTTTACAATTACATTCTCGACGTACGTAAAGAAGCTATTCGTTTCCTTTTATAAATACAGCTTTTCTCTAACATAAATGAAAAGTTAATCCTTAATAACAATATATAGAACGAAGCTCTAAAACTAAGAAGACGAATATTGGAACGTTTATTTCAGTAAGTGGAGAACGAAGTAAATTGATCTTGTCGATCATAAGCTATCAACATAACAGGAGCGTTCGTCATTAAATGTCAGAGGTTCGGTGAAATAAAAGTGCGCCATCATTTCAAGTTAGTCTCAACAAACTCATCCGAGTATCAGAGCGAATCGATAAAAAGGGGGAAGAACCTCCTGCTCTTGAGTTAAGAGTACTCACGATTCAACTCTGCGAGGCTTCCTTGCCATCAGGCAAGAAGGGTGGAGTGGGTCTTTAGAGATTATCTACAACATCGATAGGAAAAACAATAAACCGACGTTGTGTTCATTCCTTATAAGACTAGCTTTAATCTTGGGAAGGTTTTTATAGTTACGTAATAAGAGTAACTAAAAACGCTGTCTTAACCAAATAAAATAAATATTAAAATATTAAAACAAAATCTTGATGATACAAATCGATCCGAAATACCGACATAACTAAAAACTAAACAGTTTGAAATAAATTCCTGAATTCATTAGTAAACGAGGTTGTAGACAATCGAATACTTCCAAAGCAGCAGTAGCTTACAATGAAATGCTATCCTCAAAGCCAAGAGTGACAAGGTTAAAGATAATAACAGCCTCTTCTAAACATAAAGACCCACCAGGAATGATAGTTAAGACAATCAATAGCCAAGAATGGTTGCCACAGACAATCTTCAACTTAAATACCTTCCATAATAGTTATCACAGACAACCCTTGACCTCAATACTCCTCCCCTCTATAATAGGTATAACATGCAATATTAAACATCAAGGGCCAGCCACATCCAAAATGGACACCAAAGACAATTCTAAATCTCTATGCCTAGGATTCAGAACAGTACAGGAAATCCTTAAAATTAAGTAAAACACATTAGTTTAAATAAAATAAGACATATTCAATCTCAAGATCCGGCAGACTGAACATTCTAAATTTCAAAAACTATCAGGAGATGCGCCAAATATCCTAAACCTCAAGTATCACCAGAATATATACCAAATACGAGTTTTGTTTCTTAGGAATGCTTTTAAGGCAAAGAGTAGTAACAATGTGTCTGTATTATTATTATTATTATTATTATTATTATTATTATTATTATTACCATATCTATAATTTGGTAAGTCCGTTTCCATTAGTAATAATGAGGAAATGACTGAACAGATTTTGACAAACGAACACTGATTTTAACGGTTAGGAATCCAGGATGTCAAGAAAAATAATAGTTTTCGATGAAAACCCGATTTTCACAGATAATTTTCAGTTTGTCATTATTTGTTTGATCCCCATGGAATCTGGCATTTGCTTCATGGCTGTACAACTCTAAATAAAATATATCTCTTTATCTAAAAAAATATTAACTCTATATTTATTTGTTTGTCTGAGCAAATCACCATTTTCTCTTTGGATGAATATTTCTCTTTGAATGCTGATCATAACACGTCTAAATTGAAATGCCTATACGAGGGAATCATTTATTTTTCATTTGAATTTTGCCATCGATAATTCCCATCTAAATCAATGATATTGAGCATAATTAGAAAATTATAAGGTTAAGTTTTTAAGTTCATGAAAGTATTGCCTACGTTTTGTTTCGTGCATGGTAAAATGATGTTTAAATATTTTTTGGTATGTATTATAAGTTCAAAAACAATAAAATGATCTTGAATAATGTTTAAAAATAGCCAATTTAACTAACTAAATATGAGTTTTAGTGTTAGTTTTTTTATAACAATGGGTTTTGATATTCATTTTATTCAAATAATTGGATTTTTTAATCATTTAAAAAATTCAAATAATTGGTTTATATATTCATTTAATAAAATAGAAACACAATACAAATACATAGGTCAAGCTATGCAATGATTTTACTGCTTAGTTTTGAAGGTGTGATATTTAAAAGTAATGTTTTGTGTACCCCATTTATCTTATCACATTCTTACAAATACAGTCAGTTAAGTTATGTTTTCATGTTCATACATAATTTTGAGGAAATTATATTTCAAAGTGCCGCAATGTTTTGTGTACCACATCTATATTTTCACTTTTTCTATCTCTATCTGACACCTTCTCTCACGCTCTTCCACACTATCCCACACTCTAACCTTTTACACAGACAAACACACACTCTCTCATATAATCTCTCATTATCTCTCTCACACTTTATCCTTTATCTCACACACTCTCTAGCCTCACATACACTCTCGATAACACCACCATTATTTCTCTCACATTTTTATTATACTCTCTCTAAAACTCTCTTTTTTTCAATCGCACTTTCTCTCAAACACTTGTTCTCTCTCTCAAAAGCTCATTCAAGCTCTCAAACGTTATATATCTTTAACACTCTCTTACAAACGTTTGCTCTTTTTTCTCTCAAACACTCTATATCTATCTCAAACTCTCTCTAAGTCACTCTCACTATCTGAATCTCACGCTTTCTATCTCACTCTCACTCTCTGTATCTTAAACGCTCTTAAACTCACTCCCTCAAATTATCTCTTTAACTATCTCTTAAGCTCTCACTCTAATTTTCTCTTTCTAAACTAATATTTCTCTTTAATTTTCTCTTTCACACGCCCTCACATTTTCTCGTTCTTTGACACAGTAAATTTCCCTAATTTTACATTATTCCTTTCTCTCTCTCTCTCTCTCTCTCTCTCACATACACTCTCTATCTTTCTATCACACACATTATGAACATTCTCCCTCGTAGATTTTCTTTCTCTCTCACACACGATTTCTCACTTTAACTCTCTCTCTCTCTCTCAAATACACACATACTCTCAATATCACTATTTCACTCACTCGCTCTCTCTCAATTGGTAATTCTCAGTCTTTCACTCTCACTTTCTTACACTCACACTCTTATTTTAACATTCACTCAAACACTTACACAGTCATACACTTGAACACTTACACTCTCATTTTCATTATCACATTTTATCACTCTTTCTATCATAACTTATATATAATTTAATAAGCCCGTCACCAGTAATAGAACTTACGAAGAAATGGCTGAACAAATTTTGACAAACGAACACTCATTTTAAAGGTTTGATTTCCAGGATGCCGATAAAAATAGTGGCCTAAAACTAAAACCCAATTTTCATAGTGAATTTTCTATCTTTTCCTTCTGTGTGGGCAGTGGTTCATCTGTACACTCTTTATTTGTGTACATCACCATGGAGACCATGATTTGTATATAGTTTTATATTGGCAGATAAAATATTTCACTTTGGTTAAAAATAATAGCAGTTCTATTTTTACTTAAGTGGCTTTGTGCTACAAATAGATATTTGGGAGAAAGGTAGTTTTAAAGTTCTCTCCGTGGCGTGAAAGGGGAAAATACATTTTTTTATTCAAATTAAACACCGAAACCTAAATACCTATGTGAAGTCGATAGTATTTGACGTTTAAAATTTAATTAGAAAATCGAGTGAGGGTTTATTATAATAATATATATTTTTCCAATCAAATGTTTTTAATACATTTTAATGCAACAATCTGCAGCAATCGAGTCAATGATCCACTAGTTATTTTGTATTCGGATATCTTTATTTATTTATTCAGCACCGCTTCTTGCTACCCATTTGGTTTATACGCCTAAGAACTAATTACGCTACAGGTTAAGAATTGTGAAGGTTGAATACAGATGAAGTGAACTCACATTTGCATGGAGGGAGAGTGGAAAACCATTTAGGAAAAACCAACCCCAGTTCCCCTGAGTGAGATTCCAACCTTGATTTCTCCGTCATTATCAAACTAGCACGTTAGCTAACTACACCACGAAGGCGAGTGATATATTTAGTTAAATCAATAATATTTTATGGCATATACATCTGGGGAGGAACTGTAGAATGTAGCACAGTCAAAATTTTACATCTGCAAGAAAAAATACTGAAAATTATATTTAGTACCAAAAATGCTAGCAAACAAAAAAAAAGTTCATTCAAAATAGAGTTCTATTTCTTATTCCCTAATATGAGCACAGCTGCATTATAGAATATTACCATTCCGATTGATACAAGCCACTAAACAACCACTCGCGTAACACCCGCATAACATCTAACAAACAAGTGTATACAATTGGCAAATACTCTATTATTGTTAAAAGGAAATGAGATATACCATCCCCGTATTATTTAAGCTACCACCAAAACTCAGATAATTTATATCCTTCAAATAGGTGTAGCGATAAGTAAAATTAAAGAATGGATACTTCAAGAAATTTTTCAAACCACTATGTAAGTATTTTTAAGGGAAAATGTTATGTTATGTGTAATATGCATTCTAATTATTTTATTATTTTGTATGTGTATGTCTAACTGCAAGACTTGAAGATTGTAATATGAAATTAATTAAATAACTTTCTTTAAAATCTTAAATAAACAATGATTGATTGTTTGATTACTATTCTATTTAATTATAAGTCCACTTTAGTTCAAGCTTGCCAGTATATACGAATCAAACACAATCTGAGAATGAAATAGTTAGGTGTGTATTAATATATTTGTGTGTTTTTTGACTAAATGTGGGAAAAAACATATTTTCAAGAAATTCCTTTTGCCCCTCTACAACGTTGATCCCTCACTTTATTAAATTTATTGAGGATATAGTCCTCGGATTTACAAGTCATAGTAAAACACACGAAAGCGTACCTAACATTTATAGCTAAAATATTTTTCAAGGTTTTTCTCATTCGTATCTAGAAAATACATTGATAGTAAAAAAATAATAGCTGCGAACATAAAACAAAGAACTGAAAATAATAACCAGCATATGGATTATAGAGTTATATAATAAAACAAATAAAAAAGTTATCTCACCCCTCAATGATATTTTTGCCACCAGAATGTTATATATAATGCTACTTAACAAAACTCACAAATTCGACGGCCCAAGACTGTTTGATTGTGTTGGATTCCATCGAATTATTGTTAAAACGGCACATGTGACGATAAAAATGTCCGTCAGAAACCAATTTGATCTAAAATGTTCATCTTATTCAACATTAAAGAAATAAACATAACGTGTTTGGTTTAATGTACCAATGATTTGATTTAATTAAATATGGTATAGAATGAAACGTGAGTTGACTTCCCTGATTTTTTTTTTCAGTTTTTATAACGAACAATTTGTTTTTTCAAATTAATAAAATAGGCCTACTTAACAGAACTTATCGAGGTTCTGTTTTAACTTGAACATTTGGTATTTCAGCCGCCTGTCTGAACGCAGGTCAAGATTTATTCCCGCGATAACTTTTAAGTGTGTTGATCAATTATAACAAGATTTGGCAGGGATATTCTTCAAACCAAGGCTGAAAAAGTTTGAATACAACTATTTTATTAATTAAGTTTCCAGACGGTGGCCGCTCAAAATATGTCTGTTTCATAATAACTAATTTGTGAACCTATCTTAACCTAATTTTGCCGAATGATTTATGTATCAATTATTATATATGTTTATCCGTTTCAAAATGGTGGCCACTCAAAGGGTGTTTTGTTTAGTATCTCATCAAAAGTGATTTGAATTTAAAACTATAAGAATTCGATTGAATACACAGAACGCATTTTTGTTAAATTTGGACAACTTTTACAAGACTAATTTCTTAAACCACGTGAACATTGGTTATTATCTATTATATAATATTAAATATATTATTTGCTTTTTTTTATGTAACTTGAATACCAACGAACAATATCAACTTGAAATACAAAAATACATTTTACCAAAGTGAAATTGTAAGATTGTAGCTACGATAATAATATGACATAAATCTTAATATGATATACTTTTCATTTTTGAAAGAAGGAACTAAGAAAAAAGTACTTCAGTATAAATATTTATTTTAATTTTCTACACATATTAATATCAACAGTTTTTGAAAATATGTTATGGAGATTGTGTTACTATTTTGCCAGTTCTTTTTTATCATAATTTAAAAAACTTATGTTAAAATCACACAATGTTCATGACAAATACTCAAGAACTGTTGAGATTAAAAAAGTGTATAAAATTAAAATAAACGTATGTTTGTGAAGACTTTTTTTTATCAAGGAAGAGTTTATCTTATAAAAAATGTTAAAATATGTACTTTAGCTCACGTTACCTTACATTACCCTTTAAAGTTTAGCCCCTGGCTGGATAAATAAAACACACATAGGAGAAACCTAGGGGAATTCTTGAAACTGTCAGGATATTTGAAACCGTGTCTGGAAGTTTTAATCAAGTAATGGAAAGCAATTACTACCCTATCCGTTTCCTGCTAAGTTTTGTATTGTTTTTCAGGGTGTATAAGAAATTTAAATAGCTTTAAAAGGTGGCTATTTAAATTAATTAACCCGTTCAACAGATACAAGATTTACTGGATAAAAAGTGCAATTATGATATGGAGTTAACATAATTTATTTGATCTACATTATATAATATTAATAGTAATTTATATTTATAAGAATGAGGCTTATGAATCCAAAAAAGTGGTAATTTTTTAATGTAATGTAAAATCCTGATTTACAAGGCTGCTTCACCCAACAAATTGGAATTATACAAATACGTTTGATTAAAACCTTATATGACCATACTTGAATTTGATTATCAAATGTAAAAATATTATCATATTAATTCCAGGGTTAAAAAAAATAAATACTGTATCTTTCATCGGTAGGCACGTGGAATAAACTTCAAGGTTGTCTATTCTTGTTTAACGTTGACTGAGTGATTGAGGTTCTTATCCAGGCTGGGTGTAAAGAGTATTTCTTATCCCTGAATAGTTCAACACAACAAATGTGAATAGATTCCTTATAAATTCTATCCTTATTAACTCATTATTGTGAAAATGGAAATAGTCTGGTGGATAGTAAACAGATATTTTTAAACTTGAAACAAAAGTTTCTTTATTCATTTTAGATATTTTCATTTGTCATTTATTTCAATTTTATTGGTTATTTTATAGAAAAATTGTTATAATATGACAAACTCCACATCATGATCAATTATAAAATTATAATCAAATATTTAAACCTGATAAATATCACTTCTCTAATAAAATGTCTCTAGATATGAAAAAATTGTTCGAATGTTCTTCCTTTAAATTTAAACCATCATTCGCCACGTATTCAAAAAACCTGGGTTCTGGTTTCAAATAGTTTTCAAGTCAAAACTTTACTAATTGGATTTCTATATCTTATACATTTGGATCCACTAATAAGCAAGACAAGTCTAGACTCTATCTTTTACTATGAATACCAGTAGGCACTGAACTAACTTTCAAAGATGTGATGTTTTGAGTTAGAGATTTTAAATAATTAGCATTACAATTACTAATTAATGACTTTACTATCTGGTTTTGTAATGGAGATTTCCAAGAGAATTATTATTTAAAATGTATAAACTAGTGTCTATGTGCAAAGTTTAAAATGTTTTAAGCATCATAAATAATGTTATGTTAAGAATTATATTCTTATCGTTACCACAGTCTCTCTTTGGATATCAAGTGAAAAAACCCCGTAAGTTCCCCTTGTATTTGAAGTTAGTATTTTTCCATGGTAATCAAGTTGGTTTGAAAACAAATTAACAATAATAGTACATAATACAGAGTCATGGAACATAGCCGTTGGTCATGTGGTTTAAGACAATATCAAAATATATTATATCAAATATATAAAAAAAAGTTGTTTAACCATAGTTCAAAGAATGTTCCTGCCAAATTTTATTAAAATTGGTTAATGCACGGGGTAGTAATAGTGGAACAAACAGGCATATGAAATGCCAACTGGACGATTTTAAACAGGATCGTGTCAATAACAATGAATTTCGAAATGAATGTACCATATTTAATTTTAGTGGTGTAGGGAAAGGGGGGGGGGTGAGGAACGAGTTTATTGACTATTGTTATTAAGTTGTAAGCAGGCCATAGAAGAGTACAGTCATTTAACTATAGTAAACAGGATAATAATGGCTAATTCTGGTGATAATTTGAGTGATGGAATTGAATGTCGCTGCCAGAAAGCATTACTCAATCCCATAATTTAAATTATTGCAACTTTATTGACAATTTTTAATAATTTCCTGATAAAGTTCAACATAACGTAGCGTAAGGGTTCCCCTCGTAAATTTAAATGGAGGTCATCATTATGTATAATCAATGTTAAAGTGAAATTTAAGCAGCGTAATAAGAGTTGTGCATTTGGAGAATTTCAATTTATCTTAAGTCAAGTGAATTGTACCACGTATTCTTGTCAGCCAATCATGTTGTAAGAAATGCCAACACTGTAATAATATTGTACCTCAATTGGTTATGATATGCAGACGACTTATACAGTTTTGTTCACGAACCCCAAAGTGGCATGACCTCTCCCATAGATGATTTAGCTTACTCTTAAATTTTATTTAATAAATTCAGTATTATTGAATTACAATAACTTGAAGTCTTGATTGGAAGAGTGAATAATTGGTTGTCAAACTGTATAAATTCTCAAACTGTATTTTCTCGATTTTTTTAAAAACCTTTTTTCACCTTTATGGTACGCTAGATATTTGAGTTACAATCTCACCATATTTTTTAAGTTACGTTAACGTTAAGCCGATCGTGATTCATATTCATAGAAAAAACCTTATTATTTCGATTGCTAATGAATTTCCATGAACTTCTTATTGTTCCAATTGATAAGATTTTTATTTTTCCAAATATTAAGTGATGATACTTTATTATGATTAATTTTATAAAACTCTACACCTTTCTGTATTGCTTTACCTCTCCGCGACACACAATCTTCGACCTGTCCGGCCCATTGCTAGAACAAGTGTCACGTCTGTTTTTATAGTACCGACACAGCTGCTCCCTGCTCTAACGGCGATAAAGAACGTAACAAACACTAAAAAAAAAGGGGGGGGGGG
>CABEEJ010002970.1:83464-94674 GCA_901482245.1 Timema douglasi
GGGGGGGGGGGCCTATTTTAAGTTTAGGGCAATTCTGTGCGGAGATATAAGAATTCTAGTTTGAGGCTTGTTTAAATATTGTTTTGTGATAAGTGGTCAACTTTATTTAAGATTTTTATAAATCACATAACATTCAGAAATACCATCAACAATATGTGCGAAAAATTAAATAATATATTGGTACCTTTAAAAAATAAGATGAAAAATATGTGGCATCTATTAAATCCAAATTAAGGCAAAAACAAATTTTAATCTCCTATGAATAGTTTTTAAATTTTAATAGCTTAGTTTCTCTGGTTACACTATGCTTACCCTGAAAGGTAACAGTCTTTTTATTGAATAAAAAGTTGTGATCTATTATATTAATTTATTTTCCCATCGCATCTTTCCATAAGTATTAGAGATGCACGTTCTTACTGCGATAATTAAGTGCGTAAGGAGGAAATTTATAACTGAGGAAATGTTTGCAAGTTTGCATTGAGGAACAATGAGAAACTAGTTTGAAATAAAACACCCTTTATACACCTGGTCTAGATTTGAACCCTCACATCTTCATCATTGTCATACCAGAGTAGATGAACCGGAAATCTAGTCTTATAAATCTGTCTTCTGTTCAGGTTATACGCCTATGTACTAGTTCCATACCATTTTATTAGGAATGAGGACGTTTGAATTTAGGGAAAGTGTACCAGCATTTGCGTGAAGGAAGAGTGGAAAACCACCCTCAGTATACCCAACTTGGATCAAACCACGATCCCATCTTCGGTAGTCTAGTTTAACAGGAAAGTGACACCTTATACCATGTGGTCACCGAAGCAGGTGGTGGTAGTAGGAACTATAATAGTTATATTCCCATTTTCTATATGTATTTTTTTTAAAGTAGGAATTAAAGGCACAGTAGAACAAAATATGGTTGTACCTGGTCAAATAAGTTTCATTGCAATATTTATATAAAACAATCCTTGTTTAAATAAATAGTATTGTGAATAATTTGATACGGGGAATAAATTAATACAGTGACAAATATAATGCTGAAGGTATAGTATAGATATAAATAGATATGTTATATAAATTTAAAGTGTTTAAGATCCAAAACTTAGTGTAAATTATAAATATGTGAAAGGCAGGATGGTGTATAGAAACAAAGAACGTTTATAATTAATTCTTGTATGAGCTTAATTGTGTATGTATCTTCTAGAATGATTGACGGATCTTTGGAAAACTTAAAAAAATTAATGTTGGTTATTAACATTTTATTTGCAGCTCATATTTTTGATAATATTTAGGTTCATAATTTCGAATGCATGGATATACTATTCGTAAATTAGAAAGATCATATTTTCATACATGCTGACAATTGATCTTTCATTCAAAGTTAGCATGTGTTTGTAAGCGATTTAATCACAATGAAAAGTATATTTTATCAATGCCAAATATTTCAATCGTGGTGATAGTCGAACCAGGGACTCTTATCTCAGTAAATTAGTCGTGCTACCACCTCAGCTAAGGTTTTGAACACCAAAGAATAGCTTTCGTTTGTGTTGTAAAATTGTGATATTTCCACAGAATAGTATAAGCCAACGAACTGCGTGGGATGACGGCATGCCTTGCCTTGATATTGGCTACGGTTCAATTGGGCTTAAGACGTTCAATTTATAGTCACATATTTTGTGAACATTTATAGCACGTAGAAGCTTATCCTATTATTATTCAACGTCAAACAAATCACTTTTAGCTCAATGGCTTTGCGAAAAGCTACGAATCCATTTTAATAATATTATTTTTCTTAACACCACGTCTTACTACCTGTTCAAGTTATACGCTTATTCGCATATGTACTAGTTACGCTTGCGAGTTAATAATAAAAAAAGGTTGGATCTAGAGGAAGTGTAACCACATTTGCGTAGAGAAAGAGATGAAAACTATTTTGGATAACCATCCTCCATACACCCGACCAAAATTCGAACTCAGATCTCCCAGTCATTGTCAGCCTATTCTAACACGAGAATGACGCCTTGGCTCGTGCATTCACCAAAGCAGGCTTTTGCATTGTATTTTAATATATATTTAATTTAATTCAAAATAAATGTTTTACATATTTCAAGTTACCTTTTCATGTATCAGTGGAAGCCAAACAGTTAATAGTTTGTGTCACTAGACGAAATTCAGACGAGTTTCGGAAACAAATTAAAGAAACGTAACTGGAATAGATAACATTTTAAAACCGACCCATCATTATAAAATGAAAATATATCTACTCCCATTTCAAAGAATAATTTTTCAACCACCTTTTTAATGTAATTTAAAGATGTACCTTTGTGCAAGCTTATACCCGTAGCAAAGTTAATATCCACCTATTATATATTTGAACAAATCATAATATTTTTATGTACCCAAAATATACACCGTTTGTCCTACCCTAAAAGTTTACATAATGATCCTATATCATAAGCTGTAATATAGTGTAATCTCCCAAGATAATCTTGCTGCCTTTCACGGTAAAACAAGTGTTCATTATTTTTTCGAAACGAACTTTCAAATAGTTTATTAAAAAACGTGATTGATTTCTTTTTCTCCTTCCTCCCGATTCATAACTGGTTTATAAATGCAGGTATCATCCCGTGAGGGTGTTAGAAAATCTGTATTACATAAATGACAGTGCATTGGTTCGTAAGAGGAGCGGAGATAGAATCGTTTCATTCAGGAAACTGATGATGGGATTCACTAATTGGAGTGGTATCAATGAGAGAAAATCTTGTATCATGCTGTCATAAACGTTAACAATCACTAAAACGAATAATAACCCCCACCTCCATACGCCATCCTTCAACGGTAAGTTAGTCTCTTATCAAAAATTTCTGTTTACACGATGCAATTAATTCATTTTGATGACTGTTTATAGCAATAACACAATAATACGATATGAAGGATTCCAAAAACCAATATTAATATTTATTTTGTGGCCAGCATTGATAACATTTAACTCTTATACAATTATTTAAATATATTGAATCTATATATAAAAATTGGCAGCTACATATAATATAACTTGAACCCTATTTGACCTAATAGTAGCTCCAGCTACTATTTACATCTTTACTTTATACCCCATCTACAAAAAAACACAATCATGTAAATTGAAATTTAAACAAATAAAACTGCCAAATAAAATGTTAAGTTTTTATTTAAAAAAAAAAGATTAAATAATTTAAAAATGATTTTTTTTTCAAAATACTTATTTCCCGGCTACAAGTAAGTCAGAGCGGCCATTATTAGGACCCTGGTTAGCATTAAAATTGGGATTTAGCGAGCATGAGAAAAGTGCGGTGTTTTCGCAGTTTTATATCGAAAAATGTGTTTTGGTAAAGATGATTCAAATATGTCAATAGTATAAAAGAGAGTATAAGTTTCTTTTCATGGTAGCTTCAAAAGTTCTAGAAGATCCGTCAAGAGCATAGCGGCATTAGATAATAAATTTTTTAAATGAAAAGAAAAAGTTGTCATTAAATTATAAAACATCCATGAAAGATATTCAGAAACTGTTGAAGTCACCATTAGAAGAAAATAAAACTACGTTTGTACTGAAGGAATATTTGATTTATTTTGATCAAAAACATTTTTTTAATATAAAAAACTCTAAAAGCACTTAACTTTTATTGTGTTCTTTATATCCCCACCTTGACAATTCTACTTTTCACCTAAGATATAATGAGTCCCTGGACGCTATCACGTCCACGTTTGCTATTAGTCAAATTATGACATATTTATAAAAGATAATAGAAATATAACCTATCTAAAAATATATATTGTTTTTATTAAGTGTACTATATATAACACTTTATGTAGTTTACTCGCTATGTTGGGGGCTCCGCTCCGCTCGTCGGGGGCTCCGCTCCGCTCGTCGGGGGCTCCTAGTGGGTTTTCCAATTCCAGAGCAGTTTTTTGATAAGTCTGACCGTTTAGCCACAAGAGACCTTTAAAGAAAGGTCTGCAGCGACTTTAAAGTTGATCCGGTATTTTGAGTTTTTTTTCGGAGATTAAAAATCAGAATTGTTAACTTTTTAGAATCTTCCCGTCGATTACAGGCTAGAAGCTATAAATTTGTCAAGTTTCAAGTTCATATGGAAGTGGGTAAACAATGTCAGTGAGTGAGTCAGCCATGTGGTATAATAATATACAGATATATAAAAAATAATACAATAGCTGTTTATAAGACTACATGATACTGTACTTCCTAACATACCAACACAAAAATAGTTAACTCACGCAACAAAAAAAAAAAGCCTCCACATAATAAAACTAATTAGGAAGGTAAAAACATTATTCAGTTCATATAAAATAAGAGACAAGAATCACAAGTCACGAATAATTATTTAAATTAATGTTTTGAGTAACTTTCAAATCGAATTGTCTATTCCAATCNTGAGTAACTTTCAAATCGAATTGTCTATTCCAATCAGAACACCCGTAGAATTTTCAAAAATAATATTGAAATGAAATGACGCAAAGAAAAAAAAGAGCTTCCTTCCTAAGTTATAATTAGACTCTGAGGGAGTTATTAGCGAGCCAGATTCTTGTTTGAGAGGCCGAGGTTTGATCCTAGTTCATTGCACTGGCGATATATTTTTACATTGTTGTTTCCCATTGAACCCATTCTCTCCTCAAGTGGGATCTTGTGCGGATATTTATGATAGAAAATATCACGGTTATTATAAGAAATTTAAAAGGTTTTATTAATTTTTTACTGCCATGTATATATACCACAATTATGATAATTACTGTAATGAGGTTTGGATGAGGAAGGAAGCATCTTAGATATTATATACCAGCATTTGCGTGGAAATATAATGGGAAACCATTTAGGAAAAACCACCCTCAGTGCACACGAATGGTCTCAAACCCCGATCTTCCCGTCCTCGGCAGTCTAGTCTAACGCGGGAGTTGCGCGTTAGACCATGCAGTCACCGAAGCGGTTAGCTAGTAATTAATTAATTTCTAATTGAGGGTAAGTTTGTGGTGAACAAAACAATTAGAGGATCTCCCTGATAATACACAAGGGAAATGGAAATAAAATAAAATATAATATTATTATTATTATTACTGACACCGCGTCTTACTACACGTTCGGGTTATACTCACGCTAATGTCCAATGGTAGAGTGATTGTGAGATTAAATGGAGGACCTAAAGTTTAAAGTGGAATCCGAACCACGGTGGAGATCAACCACTCCTCACATTCACAAGTTGTGATTAATACACGTCTTGTCAGAGGTGAAGAAAGGGTTTGGTAATCAGATAAATCTGTACCGGGACCGAGGATTGAACCTTGGACCCTCAGCACATAAGTCCGACACCTTACCCCTAGACCACCAGGTCACCAATAAAATATAATAATTAATAACTCTGGTAATATAACTCACCTCGGTGCTTGACTTCGCTTACCTCGTAGCTCCTGTTCGTGATAGTAACAGAAATCAAGGTGGAGTAGGACATTTGGAAAGGACGTGGTCCAGAAACAGAGACAGGTATAGCCCTGCCTGAACACGGTGTCACCACCGCCCGCCGCGAAACAGCCGCAGGGGAGCTTGTGAGGTTGAATTGGTTCAACGGCTGTCACGTTGTTTTTAGGTAGAATTCAATAAATCAAACACTGGACGAGAATGCAAGTTATAAGAATAAATATGGTGGTTTCAATTATTATTATTATTATTATTATTATTATATACGACACACAGCACACAACATGCAATAAGATTGCATTGATAATATCATATGACCGACCACCCACTTCCAACATTAGAAAAAAACCCCACTTAATATAAAAACCGGCCCCTCTTTACACGTGACGATCATAAACACTACCTTAACAAAAACCAACACGTCGAAACATCAAGTGATGACAGACCACACTGACGCAAGAGAAAGAGAAGGGGATAGACGATCCCAATTCTACCAACAATAAATACATAATTTATTTTAACCCCCAACGTCATCTCCATACAAGAAACCGACCACACCACTGATAATGTGTCATGTTTAAGACGAAAAGATTATAATTTTATCTATATTCAAACGATTATAATATAATATTTATTTAATTATTTTTATTTTCTTCAATGGCACTGAAGATATTTATTTTTTGATGCGTAAGGTACCGTTCTCACATTGTGTGGTTTGCCACGTTCCGGAAACAGTAGAACATATATTTATGACCTGCCCCGTACATTAGTTGGCTCGGGGAGATTACATTCTTAATTATATTACAGACTTTTCTTTAGTTAATGTATTACACTCAGACAACGTTACTTTGTATAGGAGGCTGTACAATTTCCTTCTAAATATAAATATTTCGGTGTAGAGACGAACAAAATATGTCTTCCCTGTTATCTGATAAACGAAATTAGTGGTTAGATAGGGCTAGGTTAGTTGGGTAAAAACTGGAGTTAACTAATAAGAAAATAAAGAAAGTGGAATCGGGAGTAAATAAAATACAAGTGCTCCTGGCTTATTGAAGACAATATCTTCAGTGCCATTGATTAAAAAAAACCAACCATTTATTTTAATCAGCCAGGAACACTCTTATTTGATTCACTTGCGATGTCACTTTCTTGTGTTCAATCCCTTTTTAAACCACATAACTTAGCCCAAACTAATTACGAATCTCATCTACGGGATAACCGAGAATATATTTGTCCGTAACTATACTGGCATATACAAAGTAACGTTGTCTAAGTGTAACACATTAAATAAAGAAAAATCTGTAATGTAATTATGAATGTAATTTACCTGTGCCAATGTTATAATGTTTCAGGAACGTAGAAAACCTCACAATGGGAAGACGGAATCTTGTGAATAAAATAAAGTAGATCGTTATTATTATTACTATTATTTAGCGCGTCTTACTACCCGTTTGGGTTATACGCTTTTTACGCTAATGGATTAGGAATTGGGAAGGTTGTATTAGAGGAAGTGAACCCGTATTTGCGTGGAGAGAGAGTGTAAAACCATTTAGGAAAAACCACCCCAGTTGAGCCGACTGAGATTCGAACCTCGATCTCCCCGTCCTTAGCAGTCGAGCTCAACACGACTAGCGCGTTAGCCAACTACACCACCGAGGCGGGTTGAAGTAGATCGTTCGTGTAAAGCGTGCCCGAGCCAAATACAGACACCAATAGAAATACATAATCTTAAATATGGACAAATGACTAGACATAATTGTTCATGTTAGTGTGAAGGAATTGATACGGTACAACACCTTAGCTCAGTCGGTAACGCGTCTGTCTACTGAGCTACACGTCATGGTTTCGATTCCTGACATGACTGAAAAACTTGTCCTTAATGCAATGTGAGTTTCTCCTTTACCAGTGATAAATTAACGGTCGAGGGGCTGGATGTTGTGTCTGTTTTAGATATAAGTTATTTTATTAGTCGTCTGCTGATATACACATTCGGTTCAGAAAGTGCACGTTACCAATCTAAAACAAACAAACAATGGAATTTATTAAAGATAAAATACTATTAAAGGCAAATACAAGTTGAAATTTAAAGAATATATCGATAATCGCACCCTTATAAGAACATACTTAATCCTTATTATATCAATTTGTATGGAAAAAAATTGGAAAATATATTTCAACATTACTTTATAAATAGGTTTATGTTGAACTGATGTGTGTTTTCCCTGTTCAAAATTTAATTAACTTTCATTCGCATTGAATATTTAAAAGGAATCTCATCTAATGAATTGCACACTCTAGTTTTTTTTCATCACTGCGTGTTACTACTCGTTCGGGAAATACACTTACATACTAATTACACTAATGGCTTTAGGTGTTAAGAATGTTAAATTTAGAATAAGTGTACCTGCATTTGCGTGAAGTTAAGAATAGAAAATCATTTTGAAAAACCCTTAGAACACCAAACTGAGATTTAAACTTCAATCTTCCCGTCACCGGCAGGCTAGCCTACTGCGAGAGTAGTGCCTTAGACCATGCCACCACCGAAGTGGGTGCCCTTTAGTTAACAAAAGTCATTTTCAGATAAGTATAAACTCTTCGGCACAGATTTATCTGATTACCAAACCCTTCCTTCACCTCTGACAAGACATCTTGTGAATGTGGGGAATGCAGGCCTCCACCGTGGTTCGGATTCCACGTTAAACTGTAGGTCCTCAATTTCATCTCACAATCACCCTACCATTACACATTAGCGTAAGTGCGTATAACCCGAACGGGTAGTAAGACGCGGTGCTAATATTAATAATATAAACTCTTTTGTCAGTTACAAAGATTATAAACACAATTTAATATTATTAAACGTAAGGTCATGCGATCTGAAATTTGTCATCTTTTACAGATAATATAAAATTATAATGAAAATATATTAAAATGTTCTCAATGTTAACTGCAAAAAAAAAGGTGTGTTTTGCTTACTCATAACAAGAGAAAATATTTTGATCGTGAAAAATCGATCTTTAAATTATTATGAACCTTTACATTTTACGAGCATAAATCCAAATAAAGTGGATTTTCAATTATGTCTGTCTGCTGCTCTCATTGCAAATGGATTTGTGTGCTACGCCGTAAATTTAGTGTTATATTAACCTTGAGGATATTCTTTGTGTATCTATTTATGAGTGAACTTTGATGTGTTGTCCTCCACATGAGTGGAGCTGACACAAAAGTGCCAGGTTCAGAACCTAGACGGTATTGAATGTTATAGAACAGGCCCGACCGCAAATGGGTCATTGTTTTGGACACCGTTGTTCCCGGTAAAGTGTTGTATGATTAAATTTTTAGTGTGTGTAATGTTGTGGGACCACACAATATTCTTTATTCGTCTAAGATAGCTGATGGAAAAGTGTTTTTTTCGCCTAGAAAATGAAGATGGTGCTAATAAAACGTTAAAAGATAGGGGAGTACCCGTACACAATATTTTTATCCTATTACAAAGATTTGATATATAGTATACTAAGGTAGTACTGTTCAGTCTCTCATCAGATATTACAAATGATTTGTTTTTAAAAACATTGATCAAAATAAGGGAAAATTACAAGTCAGGTGAGGGAAATTAAAATCTGCTTTAGAATTTAACAATTTTTTTTCGTGTATATTAGCTTAAACGTACTGCTCAACTGGTAAGAATAACTTATTATTATTATTATTATTATTATTAGTATTATTATTAGCACCGTGTCTTACTAACAGTTCGGGTTATATGCACTTACACTAATGTGTAATAATAGGGTGATTGTGAGATGAAATGGAGGACCAACAGTTTAACGTGGGATCCGAACCACGGTGGAGGCCTGGCATTCCACACATTCACAAGTTGTGACAAACACACGTCTTGTTAGAGGTGAAGGAAGGGTTTGTCAATCAGTTAAATCATTGCCGGGACCGAGGATTGAGCCCCGAACCCCCAACACAGAAGTCCGACACTCCACCCCTAGACCGTCAGGTCACCCACTCCCTATTAATTTGCCATCGCAGCTATATGTGTCCACTGATGATGCTAAGTGTTTTCGATGCTCTCTTTCCGGACACGTGACCAGGAACTGTACACAGGTGTGTCCGCCTTCAAGCGGTCAAGTGAGCCTCGCAGAAACCGAACTTCAGTGATGTTGCTGGCACTAGCAAAATGACGCTGTTGACTTAGGTCAGGGGCGGCGCTGACCCCATTCAATCAGTCGATGTGCCATCTGTTGACTACAATACTACTTTTAGAATAATTACTCTCCCTAAACATAGCTCTTCAGTTACTTTAATAGATACAACAACAATAACAGCAACAACATCAGAAAGGTGATGTCACATATAGTTCTCCAGTCTTAAGGAGAGTGAAAACTGAGAGTGTACTTCAGTTTGTTCAAAAATCACTTGATAAAGTGAGTGACACTCACATGTATGACGAAGATGGTATTAGGGACTTTTTAATACCACATTGTGTTATCATTTATATTACGGGAAAAGGTCAATTAATGTTCTTGAGGATTCATCGGATGCTAGTGATGACGATTTAAAGCGTCAAGCTTTAGAGCATGTTGATGACTCTGAAGATTATTGACCTGTTTCGAAATTTTCTTCGAGCTCACAGGCAGAAAAATTAAAAGTGAAAGATGTTTTTCTAGTATTTATTACCTGACTTAGATATTGAATTCTAAAGACAAATCATACTCTTCTAATTTATTTTTGAATTTTAGTAAACATGTTTGAATAATTTGGCTTAGAATTTATATATAAAGTGGGATTATTGGGATTAACAAGATTATGTGTTTGTTTTTTATGAGGAAAACCTACTTAAGGGTAGTTTATTCAAAATCTATTTTAAAAAATTAACTTCGAATCTATAATACACACTATAATAAAGTTTGTACAATAGTCTTGTATTGTTTAGTTTCCAAGAGGTCTATCCCATTTGATTCCAACTATAGATTAAACAATAAACTACACTTACTGTGAACACTATACCTCGCCCCTCCATGTTATAATCGTTGATAAAGTCTTAATATTTCTCTTTGGATTTAAAGTTTAAATATATCTTGTAATTTCCCCTAGAATTTCAAGTATGTGTTTACCATTAGAGAGAGTATTGTGACTGTCAAAAAAATGGAATTTAAGATTTTGATGAATATCGAAACTTCAGGACCTGAGACAGAAAAGGTTATTTTCGTGATGTCGTCTGTCTGTGTGTCTGTACCTTGGCCTAGAGCTGAAACTATGTTACCGATTGGGCTAAAACTTGGTATTTATTATTTTCATGAGGTTTTTCAGAGTAGTTTTTGGATTATATACTCCACACAATATCAAAGGTAGTTTATTTTACAGTTAGAAGAAGAAAAAAATGATTTTTTTGAAATCAGAAAAAAGATTATTAATAATTATTAACTTGGTACGGCTCAACATACAAAAAAGGCAAATTTCTTTTTTTAGGGGGGTATGGTGGTGTATAATAGCCAGATATTTCCAATTTTGATCATCTCCGCAGTACTTTGAGATAAGAAATAATATATAATTGCAAAGTTGTAGAGCTATTAAAACAAAAATAAACATTTATTTTAATACTCTAGTAATAAGTTCAATAAGTTTCAAAGAGTTTTTTCCACTCTTACACTATGTAAATATGAGTACACTTCCTCTAAATTCAACCTTACTCATCTCTACCTCAGTAGCAAAATTGGTAATTATGCGTATAGCATGGAAAGTTTGTAAA
>CABEEJ010002971.1:0-11511 GCA_901482245.1 Timema douglasi
GTAGCTTTATATTGGTGAAAGAATTTTTAAAATCGGTCCAGTAGTTTTTGAGTTTATCCATTACAAACAAAAAAACAAATCTTTCCACTTTATAATATTAGTGTAGATTATTGTGAAAAAAATTGTGAGTCGTATTAATATATATGGTTTTAATGCATTTTCTTATAATATCCAGACTTCACGCGGTCCCAGTTAGACCGGATAAACGAGTTTACACTGTAAATAGAAAAATATTATTTAAGAATCAAATAACCGAATATATTATTTATGTTTTTCAGTGAGGAATTCTCCCCATCTGGATATCATATTCTGAAAATTGAAAAATGAAACCTGGACAAGGGAATCGAGCTCGGGACCTTTGGTTTAGTACGCCAATGCTCTAACCACTGAGCTATCAAGGAGCTATCCTGGACTCCGCCTTAAAATATAAGTGAAGGATGACCCTGGGCACGGGACGATTCCTGGATAGCTCAGTGGTAGAGCAGTGGCGTACAAAGCAAAAGAAAGACCCCCGGCTTCGATTCCATTGACCAAGTGTCATTTTTCAATTTTCAACAAATATTATTTACTGCAAAATTTGAAAATGTTTTAGTATATTATTAGTGCTATTTTAAAGTTATTGATAATATGCATTTCAAAGGTAACAAGCTGTAGCACACATGGATGAATACGTGAGAATAGATCTAGCTGTCATATAAGGAAAGCTCTTCCTATGAAAATTATATTGTATTCATGTATGTTCCCAAAATATAACACAACCACGTAAAGGGGTCACATTGTGTAGTGCTCAGTGCACATGCATGGCTACGAACCTAGGGGTCCCGAGGTTCGATTCGCGACTGGTACAATGGATAATTTTCCCGATTGGGGAATTAACCCAACAGCCACCAGGGTTTGGTTTGTTAGGTTTATGTTTGATTTTAGAGTTTCTACTTGTTCCACATCTTCATATTCACCTTCATAATCTCATAGGGACATGGAAAGAGCCTCCACGGAGAGGATGTACTATTAGTACATTCGGGCATCCCTTGGGCAACGGTACATTAGTGCTGGCGAATTTTTCAACAAATTGAGCTAAGCATTGAATGTTTTTTTAAATACAAACTAAATATAAAAAATTGCCTATAACAAATCATGACTTTTACGTATGTGTTTATATATTATGTTATAGGCATATATATAAACACATGTAGAAAGGCATGATTTGTTATAGGCAATCTTTTATACATTTGTAACAAAACACATTTGGCCACCTATACTTTTCTGGTGGGAAACCCCTGGCTCTATAATATTGGTTTAAACTTCTCGTATATTCCATTGTTTATTATGCTGTTAATACCATGCATTTTGGTGTAAAAATAATATTTTTTATATTAACCGATTTATTATTTAATGATTATTTAAGATTGTCGGACAAACCAAAAATTACTACTTTTTAAGTCTATCGAAACGATTTTTTTAAAATTACATTATATACAGTAATTTGGATTTTTTTTTAAATTTCTTGATTACATAAGGCTAAAATTTAATGCATAAATAAAAGCGCCTAAAAATTATACACCTGTTTTATCATACATTTAACAAATTTATGAACTTAACAAAAAAGTATTAAAAATTTCACTGTTTTCGTGCTGTGGAAGTGGTTATTATTTGTTTAGCCACCTAGATCTTACCATTTGGTGATGTTAGTACATGTAATTAACTACAGATAGCAGCATTAAAAGTTGTTTTTNCCATAACAAATTCAATGTGTGTATGACAAGTGATTGTAGTGTTCCGTTTTCCGTAAATAACGTCTAGAAAAAAAAGTTGTCGGTGGAAATATAATGGCAGATTATTGGCATGAGCAGAAGCGACAAATCTTTTAGAGGGATTGCAGCAGAGTTACATGTAACTAAGTCACGTGTGAACAATACCATGGTTACATTTCATGGGACAAGTGGTGTTGCCGAGCGGCCTCACAAGTGGCCGACCCAGGGTTCGTGCCTGCCTCGAGAGTCGAAGAGTTTAGCCCTTTTTGGAAACATTTGCGTACAGTACAGTACAGTACAATGTTGTGTTTTTTTAACAGTACGTATACAGTACCCAGCACGGTTTGGAACCGTTTGTTATTGTTCACCCCAGACAGTGCTTTCTTTGTATCATCGTCGGTGACCTGGTGGTCTGGGGGTTAAGGTGTCAGACTTCTGCGCTGGGGTCCGGGGTTCAATCCTCGGTTCCGGCACAGATTTATCTGATTAACAAACCCTTCCTTCACCTCTTACAAGACATCTTATGAATGTGAGGAATGCCAGGCCTCCACCGTGGTTCGGATTCCACGTTAAACTGTAGGTACTCCATTTCATCTCACAATCCCCCTACCATTACACATTGGCGTAAGTGCGTAGAAACCGAGCGGGTAGTAAGACGTGGTGCTAATAATAATTTGTATCGTGTATGATTTTAGCACTGATCTATTTATACGTATATTTTTTAATATACAGTAGTACTTCAAATCAAGGTAGAGCACCGCACAACTTGAACATCTACGATATCTCAAATACAATAACTTGCTCTATTAGTTTTGTTTTTTTATTATTATTTAGCACCGCGTCTTACTAGCCGTTCGGGTTATACGCTTTAAGTACTAATTACGCTAATCGATTAGGAATTGGGAAGGTTGAATTAGAGGAAGTGAACCCGCATTCGCGTGGAGTGAGAGTGGAAAACCATTTAAGAAAAAACCACCCCCAGTTCACCCGACCGAGATTCGAACCTCGATCTCCCCGTCCTCAGCAGTCGGACTCAACACGACTAGCGCGTTAGCCAACTACGCCACCGAGGAGGGTCTCTATTAGTTACAAAAACACTTATTATTTTATTCTGTTGTATTGTTTTTGTGTATCTATAATTTCTTAAAAAATAATTAAAAAAAACTTTGAAGGTCCAAAAGTGATTGTGTACATTCTGAATTGATGTATAAATGTACTGTTTAAATATTACTTCAATATGTCAATTATAAAGAGTGGTTTATGGGATCCAAGTTCAATATATTTCTAATTTCACTGGTGGCTCTATGTTTTCGGTTACTATTGTATTTAGTTTAGTTTGAAAAAACCTTTTCCTATGGCTTGCCCTTAAGATAAGATCCATAAAATACATAAATAATCTGATAATGTTTTTTAATATAAACTAAATACATCTGTAAAAAAAACAATCAAGTGTCTCAATGAATCCTTCTCTACAGAACATGTTTCCAGAAGTTTAGAAGCTTCGTGCGCAAAGCACAATGCGCAGTAAGTCACGCTTCATGACACACCTACAACTACAGTAGCCATGCATTAAAGTTTTGGCATGGCCGAGCAAGGAAGGGGGGAGGTTAGAGTGGGGGGGGGTAAGATGGATGTGCAACCTTTCCTGACCAAGGGTGAGTCTATAGAAAGCTACAGTCCGTCCAGCGTAGGAGTGGTGGTAACTGACAGTTAGTAAAAGCTACCATACATCTATTCACCAAACAATATGATCTGTAATACCATAATGGTGTGCTGTTGTTAGTTTTGAGTCAAAACTTTCACAACAAACAATTTTGTTTCTAATTATTTCTCTCCTCACTTAAAAATGCTTTAAAAAGAAAGCTTCTGATTGGCTTCCTTGTCTTCTCATTTATAAAAGATGGCGAACCGGACAAAATGAGCACTGTTGATGACGTCATACAAACCGTATTCTGTTTGGTTCACGCGCATGTGTAAATTACAAAACTAAAACGTATTTTTTTTAAATTAAATTTGGTATGGCTCTTTATCTTAATTCATAAAAAAAAACTATTTATTTTATAATTTATAACAAGATACAAGTGTGAATATAACACTTTTTAATTAATTATTTCATGCATATAATATCTACTCAAGACGTGTATTAGTCACAACTTGTGAATGTGTCGAATGCCAGGACTCCACCGTGGTTCGGATTTCACAATCACCCTACCATTATAAGTTAGTGTAAGAGCGTATAACCCGAACGGTATGTAAGATGCGGAGCTAATAATAATAATAATAATAATAATAATAATGGTATTATTATTATTAGCACCGCGTCTTGCTACCCGTTCGGGTTATACGCACTTACGCTAATGTGTAATGGTAGGGTGATGGTGAGATGAAATGGAGGACCTACAGTTTAACGTGGAATCCGAACCACGGTGGAGGCCTGGCATTCCCCACATTCACAAGATGTCTTGTCAGAGGTGAAGGAAGGGTTTGGTAATCAGATACATCTGTGCCGGGACCTGGGATTGAACCCCGGCCGCCAGCACAGAAGTCTGACACCTTACCCCTAGACCACCAGGTCACATAATAATAATAATAATAATAATAATTACTGTTGCCACAACCCCGAAACAAAAAACCCAATCGCTTTATTAATATTTGCTCTTAGTTACGGAAAAACCAATTATATAGTAGTCCTTAGGCATGTATTATTAGAAGCTTTTATTTAATATTTTTATTAATTAATATAGTATTATTAAATAAATAATAATTTTCACGTAGTTTAGTATTAGTGATTTCCAGCCAATGTTTGCAATATAAATCTTACTGCTGCCGGTTACCACCACTCCTACGCTGAATGGACTGTAGTCGAATGATTCGTGTTTCTCTCTATCCTATGTCCGGAGGACAGGTAACATGAGTGGTGCAGGTAGTATCAGCAGGGGGAATATGTGTACGGAGCGGATATTTACTTTAAAAGCCAGTCAGTCACACGGTCGATTTGGTCAACAGCCGCACTCCAGTAGCGCGACACCTGTCGTCGGATACCTCAACCTATCAGCGAGATATTTGTTTTGTTCTCGTCCATTAAATGATACATTAACTGTCTTGAGGTTTGTCTGTCTTGATTATACCAGGGTTTATAGGTCGCACAAAAGCCCTACAGGGTGTACAAACCCCAACAAAACAAATAAGGCTTTTTTTAAGAAAAGTTTGGTCGAATGGTACCAAGTGTCTCACTCTCCGAGTGATGCTCGAGTATCGGTGACAGGGAGATCGGGGTTCAAACCCAGTTTGGTTTTTCCTTAAATGATTTCCCATTGTTCCTCTTTGAAAATGCGGGTACACTTGCTCTAAAACTCAATATTTCTCATGCGTACCCCACTAAAGTAACAAATTATGTTGGCTTATGGCACGAATGGATACTAAGACGTGGGGGAGGGGGGGGTGAGAGAAACTAATGAAACCCCACATCGGTGGTTGAATGGTATCAGGTGTTACTCTTTTAAAAATAGACTAGATCATTTGTGAGCCTGAAATAGGGGTTTCGAATCCAGGCTATTTAAGAAAAAAGTTTTTCACTCTCCCTTTCTGCAAATGAGGGCACATTTCTTTTAAATCTAACTTTACACATCCGTACCCATTTAGTTTAAATATACAGATAGTCCTAGCGGGCTATAGGACGTGATGATTAAAAAAACAAACAAAAAACTGTTGCCCAATACTCTTAAATATAAAACAATTAATTAAAAGGTAACACATGAAGCCCCCTATTTATTTATTTTAGCACCGCTTCATACTACCTGTTCAAGTTATACGCCATTAGAGCTTACTAAAACAACATTTTATTTGAGGGATATTTCTTTTTGCTGAGTTTTATTACGCGCCCAGCGATACCGTTATTATTTTTACTCGTAACTGGAAATAGTTATTTACACGGTGCATATATTATTTTGTTCAAATATTACATGTTTTTTTTATTGTGGCCAGTTGTAGGGGGTAAAGTGGTTCGCCTCAGGACTCGATGTTTGACGGGTTCAAACCCGGTCGAGGTCGACGGATTCTTCTTGAGTGATAAAAAAAAATCCGTAACACAACTTCCTTCGGAGTGGAAGTAATGCCGTCGGTCCCATCTCGATCGTGGCTTGTAAAAGAACCCTGGAAGGTATGTGAAAATACCTTTCCCGGAAAAAAATTGGTAGGACCTTTCACTCTCACTCGTAGAAATTCTAGTGTGCTGATGTTAAATACCTCGAATAAATACATAAAATATTGTAGGCAGTAGATCATAACTTAAACAAAGGAATATAAAATTATATAAAAAAGATCCCGGATACAAAACTTAGCTATCGATATACTACTAACGAGATATGTCGAGTTCGAATATCAACAAATGGGGGTTGGTAATACACTAGAACATTATATATATATATATATATATATGGCACGACGTTCCGTTATCCATTTGGGATATACTCCTATGTACAGTACTAATTACGTACGTGTGTTATGGACGAGGAAGGTTGAATTTAGAGGAAGTGCACCTGAATTTTCGTGGAGGGAAAGGTGGAAAACTATTTTATGAAAAATCACCGTCAGTACACCCGGCTGGGATTTAAACCCCGATCTTCTTGGATCGGCAGTCCAGTTTATTGCCATAAAAACGCCTCATAGTATTCGGCCATTGATGCAGGTAACAGAGAGGATTATTTATTCTAAAGCCCCCGATAAGTAGAGAGGTTTCCTTGCTATTATTCCTGTTGTTAATTTTTCTTTAAGTCGATGTGAGGTTTCACCCGAAAAATTCGGTGCGGGTAACAGAATTTGATGGGTTTGCAAGCAGATCCAAGACACGCGCCATAATATATATATATATTCTCGTTGTGAGGGAAGTGAGGTGGATGGAAGGGTGGGCTTCAATGGATAAGGGAAGATAAAACAATATTTTCAGGAGTGTAACTCTGATACGTTAGACTTTATATTCCTAAATAAATTGGAATAATGCAGACAATAAAAGTTGGATAAAGATAAACTGATGGTACCATGGAGAGTTCTACAGAACTTGACATAAAATGAAAATAAAGTATCGGAGTAGTTTGTTATACGAGTTTGAAAAAAAAAATCAAATCAAATCAGAATTTAAATTGAAAAATAAAAAAATAAGTATGTCAATCTCAATATTTTGAAACCCCGATTTATTTTTATTGGTATGATTCAACAGGATTTTAAAGAGTCCGATTTAAAGGGGCCCAATAGCTATCAGTTTTCTCCCCCCCCCCCTCCGTTTCAGTGGCCGAATGGTCTAAGGCATCTTTCTCGTGTTTGATCTCCCCGTCATCAGCAGGCCAGTCCGAGTTCAAATCCCGGTCGTGTCTACCGAGGGTGATTACACTTCGCTCATGACAAACAAATATTCAAGAACTGTTGATATTACTAGATGTAAGAAATTCAACTAGACTTTATAATGAACCAGTATAGTATATTAGTTGAACAACAAAGTTTAATGTTATAAAAAAAAATTGTAAAATGACTGGCCTTAGGGTTAACCTCCATTATATTTTAAGGTTAATAATAATAGCTGGATCGATAAAGACAGAAACAAGAGAGATGGGAGAATACTGTTTAAAATCCACCCTCAGTTCGGAAAGGTAGACAATTAACTAGGTCTCCTTTCCTCAGGCACTCCCCCCTTAAAGCCTAGAATATATTTCTAAGAAGCCCATTCTGGAAGGTCTTATTTCGTACCAGAGTCCTACTGTAGCGTAGTATTTTGGTAGGATTAAAGACCTTCCATAACGGGCCTTCTACCCGATTCCGGCTATACCTTGCTAGTATGGCCTTTACTACAGTTCAATTTCAATATCTTACATTTAGAAACGTTAATAGATCTAATTTTACGCATGCATACGTCAAGTCACGTGATATGCAGCTCTCGTTATATATATATACACACACACATCAATACATATAAAACGGTACTAATAATAAAGTATAATGTTATCAATGTATACCTAAATGTATGTTATATTTTCTAAAAATGTATTATACCCATAGTTAAATTTATATTTTTATTTCAATATTCATACATAATCAAATCTGAATTGAGTAAAATGAGGAAAAACTACCTCGCATAATGAATATATAATTAAAACAAAATTATGATCAAACTGTTGTTATACAAAATATGTGTCCCATTTAACCCTCTACTCCGTTTCTCTAAGTCCATATTCCAAGAAAAAACCAAATCCAACACCTTTAATCTACATATTACCTAAACAATAAAGTCTCCTAATATCATCCATTAGGCCCATTGGACTAATTTGAGTCCGAGAAAAAACCGGAACTGCCCCAAGTTTTCGTAAAGCTCCCCCCTGGGGCGTTTATGAAACCTCACCTCTGATAAAAAGTTTCAAGTGAAAACTCTCGCACGTAAAATGGCGGACCTCTTCCCATTCCCGAAAGAGATTGTTCCAAGTTTAATTGTAACCGACACCACGGGGGCGTGATTAGAGAATGTTAAAATTTAAACGTAATTACAGCAAAGTTTATTTTCAAAGTCACGAGCTTTCCTTTTTTAAATTCCCAACTAACCCAGAAATTAATTTATAGGCTATGAATGATCTAAGCCACAACTTACTATGATAATAGGTTATACAGTAGCCCCAGGACTTCTTTGCTGCTGACTGACAGCTCACAGCTGATGGCTTTGAAAAGTTACCAGACCAAATTATGTATCCCTACACCGAACCATATGATCTGCAAAAACATGTGTTTAGCAGCTGTCACTTCTGACAGTCAAAATGTAGGTATATACCTAGATGTTGATATCTACTAACAGTTTTTACGTTCTCCCTCCATGTAAATGTGGGGTACACCACAAATAAATTCAACCTTATTCATCCTATAACATTAGCGGGATTGGTTAAAATGGCTGCGTAGGCTATAAACCAAACTGGTAGTGAAACGTGGGGATAAAAGAAATTACAGATTTTTTTAAAATCTTTAATATTAATATCTCATAATTACTATTTTGTTATATAACATAATTATTGCCTAAAATTAATTAAATGTTTTCGCGTTCCGCTAAGAATTTTTCTCCTTCTCACTGAAACTGTTTACTTACAAAACACATTTAAAATGCACGTAATAAATAGGCACATATCCAAAATGTCAACTGATACCTCATTTAAATTAAATGAAAACCATTAAGTTTCAATTCGTAGACTATAGTAATAATTGTATTTATGAATGTTTGTTATCTAATGGGAATCGCCACCTAATATAGATAAGTTATTGTCTGTCACTGTTCAAATCAAATTAAACTGTATTGTATCCATGATTTAAGTCATGACGTATTTACTATATATCTCTCTATCGCGATACATGTTTTGTTTGGTGACAATAATAAACTGTAGTAAAGATGGACTACTTTTCACTTACGCACTTATTTCTTTCTTCACATATAATCTCTGTCCTCCGTGTTAACGCTAGAGTTCGTCTTGAGGCAAGTTATTGTTGTGTAAACTAGAGGCGACTATTTTTCTGGTCTAACGTCATAAACCGCACGGCATGGACTTGTTAATTTAAGTACCGTCAAAGCTTATTCTACAGTAGCCCCATGGCTTCTTTGGTGCTAACTGACAGCTTAAAAGCTTTGAAAAGTTACCAGACCAAATTATGTATCTCTACGCCAACCATATGATCTGCAAAAACATGTGTTTAGCACAAACGGTCAAAATTTAGGTATTATACCTAAATGTTGACTGTCAGAAGTCAGCTGCTAGCTGTCAGTCAGCACCAAAGAAGCTATGGGGCTACTGTACCTTGAGTGAAGAATTAACCCCAGCATGGGACGAATTCTTGATAGGTAAGAACATTGACTTACCAAATCGAAGGTACCGGATTCGATTCCCGTGTCCAGATGTAATTTTTCAATTTAAAAGATATTATATTTAGATGCGGTTATAATCGCAGTCAACTATAATAGCGTGGCCATTTTATCCGTTATTATTATTCTACATTGTTAAAGGTATGAGTAAGTACCATCCCTGATAGGATCTTTCACTTTAAACCTTCTGTGTCTTGAGTTCGATACACGACTAGGTTCTCAGAAGTGTCTGGACACGCAGGCAGGCGAACGATGATGAATTTAATTTAATTCAACCTACTTACAACAAGATGATATAGTTTAAGACACGGATAACCAGACAGATCCCAATGATTACACAGGCTAAGTTGTCAGGATCGCAAGATATGGGATTTCTGCTGTGTGCAGTCAGTAAGAGTGGTTTTGCCAGATGTGATTTATTATTTTTGGTTTCCCCATCATATTTCTACATTTAATGCGGGTGCATTTCCTCTCAAACATCCTCATATCTGCCATTAAATCAAGAACTTAATAGTCCATTAGCTTAGCGCAATAATCACAAAAACCTATTGACGGTTCTAGAAGTAGATCGTTGTAGTGAACCTGAGCAACAGCAGAGATTCCAGCTATCCACTTTGGTACAGTTCAATTTTCATAGGAAAGGCTTTTTTTTGTTAGGAAAAACACTTTTTTTTAACCAAAATTAATTATATTTTACTATAACATTAGCTTTATTTGATAGATATTTATAATAGCTATCAAAAGTGATTACTGAATATCAAACGACTTTACGAATGAATACGTAAACACAGAGCAATTAACTTTTATAGCTGTCAGATAAGGCCTTTACTAAGAAAAGTGGGTTGACCTGGCGGTTTAGGGGTAAGGTGTCAGACTTCTATGCTGGCGGCCGGGGTTCAATCCTCGGTCCCGGCACAGATTTATCTGATTACCAAACCCTTCCTTCACCTCTGACAATACTTCTTGTGAATGTGAGGAATGCCAGGCCTCCACCGTGGTTCGGATTCCACGTTAAACTGTAGGTCCTCCATTTCATCTCACAATCACCCTACCATTACACATTAGCGTAAGGGCGTGTAGCCCGAACGGGTAGTAAGACGCGGTGCTAATAATAATAATAATAAGAAGAAGAAGAAGATTAAAAGTGGACACTCTGAGATTTATGTTTTATTTAGCGCTTGACTGCAGAGCTTTAGCGGCAACAAGACCCTTCGCCACCCAACTAAGCACAGACATCCAGTTGAAAGTATCTCTCAGGATGTTTGACACCCCTTCTGCCTCCTCTATACCCACCCCCATCAACCGCCCCTGAAGGGCTGGGGGTTCACTGGGCCGTGCAGTCAGTAGCTCTGACAGCTCAATAGATGGAGAACCCTCTTAATTCAACAACAATTTGCATAACTTTGTAAACTTGAGACGAGCAGTTATATAGCTTTGTTCAGAGTCGACAGCTGACAACAAGACTTTGAAAGCCTGATATGATGCGACACAAATATACATAAGGGCGCATCGTATTGGATGCTTTAAGAAGTTTAATATTGTAGAAGCTTAGTAACTAAACGAGACACTCCCTTGCTTTCAGATGACGATAATTAGATCTGTATACATACCACTATGGAAGAGTTGTGCATCCGACGAAATGAACACATTGGATTTTTTTCCTAGACCAATACATTTGAGTAGAAAGCAAATTTACAAAGAGTGGTTGTGACACGTCAATACCGTGGTTGAAAATAAAGACGGATTTTCTTTTTCTGTAGTAAACGATAATACGTTCATTGGGAAAAACTTTTTTTTAAATTATTATTATTATTATTATTATTATTATTAGCACCGCGTCTTACTACCCGTTCGGGTTATACGCACTTACGCTAATGT
>CABEEJ010002971.1:12436-29608 GCA_901482245.1 Timema douglasi
AGGGGGGGGGGGGGGGGGGGGGGAGCAAGAGACCAAGGAGTTTTTTTTTTATGTGTTTCCCTCTTGCTAACCGCAATCGACTTAACAACATTTTGGCTGTATTTTATTACGGATCCATTGGTATTCTAGAATTTTTTAATTTCTTTAATCCCGTAGATGTCATAGAGAAAGGTTTTACTTTGGACACCATTACTGTTCAAGAACTGGTTTATATTCTGATATGTACACTATAATATTCCAGTTTTATGAAGATTAGAGAAAAGTTCAGTGACAGATTATAGATATAGGGACAAAAGTAGCCCCTACACACGTTGAAAACTATGTACATAGCTATTTATCTATTCATTCGTAAGACATTTTATATTTGTATGCTTGAAATAAATAATTGAATAGTATAATCAGAATGTTGACACAAGCAAGAAGTTATCTTGAAGTAATAACCATCACTCTGATACTACCAATTTATGAAATATTATTATTATTATTATTATTATTAGCACCACGTCTTACTACCCGTTCGGCTTATACGCATTTAGGCTAATGTGTAATGGTAGGGTGATTGTGAGATGAAATGGAGGATCTACAGTTTAACGTGGAATCCGAACCACGGTGGAGGCCTGGCATTCCTCACATTCACAAGATGTCTTGTCAGAGGTGAAGGAAGGGTTTGGTAATCAGATAAATCTGTGCCAGGACTGAGGATTGAACCCCGGACCCCAGCATAGAAGTCTGACACCTTACCTCCTAGACCACCAGGTCACCCGTAATTAATTGAATAAATAAATAAAATAAATCTTGTTTTCTTTTTTAAATTGTATTACTCGCATAAATGTGTTCCTTTTTTTTTTATGGGCGTGTCCATAATATCACAAATCTTGTTAACATTTCTCTTTTACTTATTTAGGTTTTTTTTCACTATATTCCTTTGTTGTCCCTGTTGTTGTTAAATTAAAATGCATTCAAGGAAACTGAATTTTTATTGCATGAATATTAAAAGTATGCAAAATGAAGGGACCTGATACTACAACACAGGGACACATCGTAATTACACTCTTTTGACTTGAGCAGATTGGAACCTCTATTTAAACTGACACAGACTATTGTATTCCCGAGAAAGTGAGTTAATACGGCATATTTCAGGACCTGTAGTGATAATTGACTTGACTCTTATAAGTCTACACGTTTACGGCTTTCAATGAGGGAATTGCGTTTTTTTAAATATAAACGTACTGTTTATTTTAAATATTAATATCTACAAAATACATTTGAATAAAATCAATTTTATACTAAAAATAAATTGTACCTGGAACCGCACATATTTTCTCTTTTATCTTTATATAAATATATTTACTAAAAACTCGTAGGATTTGGGAAACAAAATAATACACATTGTTACAGAAACACCACATCAAAGAGCATCGATAAAATAATATACACTGTTACACAAACAATGAGAAAATAGGAATAACTCTGTCCATCAAAGAGTCAATTTCACCAAAGTCTTCCATAAAAAATAAATACATAGATCAGAAACAATTTTTGTTAATAAAAATAGGTTTTAATTAAAAGAGTTCATTTCCACGGAAAAAAGATAGCTGCCATTTTGTTTGTGATGTTAAACAATGTTAAAGACAAAAAAAATTAAATCAAAATCGTTAAGAGAAGATTTTAAGAAAATGTTTTTTTTCCCACTATTTTTGCCTTTTAGTAAACTAACCTTAAGTCTAGGGATGGATATATATATAACTCCAAAACTTCCTCAGGGGAACCTCATAAAGATTATGAATACAAAATTTTAGCCTGATCGCTAAAATGGTCAAACAGACTGACGACGCCGCGAATATAACTTCTTCGGTTTCAGGGGATCATGTAACGTCGACATTAAATTTACCAAAATCTCGAGCTATGATTTATTTTTATTTCTACGATCACAATCCTCCTCTCTCTGAGGGATCGAGACAAAGTAAAGAGAAGCTGTCTCGTTCTTTTTTACATCTGAAATAAAAGGAAATCGATGATCGACTTGCTAAATCAAGAAGACTTGTATCTATTTTACAAATGAGTTCATAAATATCTGAGGACGCTAAGGGCCTGTGCTACTATAAAGCTACGTTTTTTTTAAATATATATAATTAACACTGCAGCTCAACCCTAATTCTGGTTAAAGGCATGTACTAATTACGCTAATGTGGATATTATCTTACCCAACATGCCACTCGGTCAGTATAGCTCGCTTGTGGGCTGACGCCATTGGGATCTATATAGGGTGTTTGAGAACTCAACGCTCAAACTTCACATATAGCTTGTTTGTTTCGACCAAAAGTAATACAAAATTCCTGTACTCTTACATCCGGAAAACTATGGTAATACCATTAAATTATGTTCAAAGTTTCGGCGTACGGTGCCAGGAGAGCACAGCTGTCCAGCATGCGTGTACAACAAGTTGCGTAGGGGTTAAGCTCACAGCACTGCACATGTAATAATGGCAAACACTGTCTGTGATGTAGGACCGTTAATGACGACCCTCAGAACGTATTCACTGGTGTGTTGTTTACTATTAAATTGTGGTATGTTCTGCTGTCGTGATTCAAGATGTAGAGGTGTGTCGTGCCGCGCCTAACTCCTATGCAACCTGTTGCACACGCATGCTTGAACATCCTTGCTATCCCAGCGCTATACGTCGAAACTTTGAACACATTTTAATGGTATTAGCATAGTTTTTCGGATGTAGGTGTAAAGGGATTTTATATTACTCTTGCTCCAAACAAGCTATATGTGAAGTTTGGGCCATGAGTTTCAGAACACCCTGTATAAAACGTACCTTCTGGGATGCATTTTCATATCCCCGAGGGTACGCGTACTCCAGGCTGAGTACCACTGCCTTAGACCGTTCGGTCACCGCCACGGGTGATATTTACTTGTTACGCAAACAGTCGTCATGATAGTAGCCAATTCCGACTGTAATAGTTGAATGAATTATTTACTAAAACAATCCCTTGTGCAATGATAGTATCTTTCATACTCTTATCTCCAGGGACTTGTTATCCGCACATATTCGCGATTCTAAGCGAATCCTCCTCTGCAGACAGTGAGTGCTTACTCAACATCCTCTTTAAATAAACACAAACATATTCTCACCAAAAAAAAAAGAAGTTAATACGCACACACAAATCTATTCTCTTCCCCGGTACGCGTGACTCTCCAGGCTTTCCAATACCCAGTCCAGGGTATAGAGACCTCAGCACAAGGTAGCTTTACTCGGGTAGTGATGGCTTGGACATTTTTTATGTGAGAGAATGATGGGCTGAGCTGAGCGCAGTCTACTCAACTATGAGGAATTGTAAAAAGGTAATTCTTCCTTCATCATTAGCCCATAAATTAATTAATATATGTGTATAGCTCGAACGGGTAAGTAAGGGGAGACAAAAGAAACAGTATATCAGAGACTTGTTTGACCTAAGAAACTTATAATGATCCGATAATTTCGTTAAACTTACTAAGCAATACCAATACACGGTGGTAGCCAAGTGGTCTAAGGCGTTTGATTGCACTTGATTGCCGTTGATAGGAGATCCGGGCTCGAACCTCTGCAAAACGTAATTTTCACCGATTTTACATTCTCTCTTTAAGCCCAATGCGAGCGGTTTTTCTTTAAGTTGCATAGCTTAACCCTATGACTTAGATAAAGCCGTTATCTTTTGTGTCAAAAGGATCACCAAAACTAAACCAATACGTTTGGACACTTAACACCGCCCCCATCTCCAACAAAACATTTTAAGGTTTTATATTTTTATGTTCAAATCCTTAACGGATACATTTAAACTTATATGTCCATAACGGTTGCTTTCTTCTGTAGCCCCAAACCCAGCTAACAGCCATCGTGATATTTGTTCTCTCTCACAAATCGACTACAGCGCTTGGTAGTTGAATGTGTCACTAACGTTGGGTTTGTTGTATATCAGATAATTATTTACAACGGCTTATATCACCATGTGAATAGAATTAAACTGTATTTTTCTACAGGAGAAATATTAAATTTCTTTTGACCATAAAATTGTTTTGACACACACACACACATATATATATATATATAAAAGCTACCCGCCTCGGTGGCGTAGTTGGCTAACGCGCTAGTCGTGTTGAACACAACCGCTGAGGACGGGGAAATCAAGGTTCAAATCTCGGTCGGGTGAACTGGGGGTGGTTTTTCCAAAATGGTTTTCCACTCCCCCTCCACGCAAATACGGGTTCAATTCCTCTAATTCAACCTTCCCAATTCTTAATCCATTAGCGTAATTAGTACTTAAAGCGTATAACCCGAACGGGTAGTAAGACGCAGTGCTAAATAATAATAAAAATAATAAAAACTGCAAAAAGACTGTCTGTTTCTTTCCCTACCACCTTAAAATTTACCGGAAAATATTTCCATATCTGGTTCTTACCCGCATGAGCTGTCTGTCAAGAACGGCGTGATTCAACCTTCCTTCTGATTCTTGCTCTATGGCGGAATACAAAACACGACCAGATGTTATGGAGCGCCATTCATTTTTTGTTGATGGCCCTGCCGTGTTTTGGTAGGTATGGGGTGGCGAGATAATGCTTGGTTCCTTGCGTACACCCCCCCNTTTCTTGGGGTAACCCCCCCCCCCCCAACTCACCCACACCCCCTCCTCGTCGACAAACATGTCCGTGAAGTTTCTTTTATAGCATCATACAACCCACACTTGACTTGTACCTAGGATTTACATAGGAAATATTATCTGTGTTAGAGCTTCAAAAGTTATTAACCTCGTTATTGAATATATAATTTAACGTATTCATGCGTCAAGTCATGTGTTCTATGACTGTCGTTTTTTGACAATTGTAAGATAATTACAGTTTTTTTATTCAGTGTGAGCTAATCTACACCTACATTAATTAATTTATATTAATCATTAAATCCAAAAGTGTCTTAAATGGAGAATAACACAGGACAGCCTATTTTATTTTATATAAACACTATTTATTATACTATATTAAATGTATACTATTTTTGTATATACAATTTAATAATTGAAGGTGACCTGGCGGTCTAGGGGTAAGGTGTCAGACTTCTGTGCTGGCGGCCGGGGTTCGATCCTCGGTCCCGGCAAAGATTTATCTGAATACCAAACCCTTCCTTCACCTCTGACAAGACATCTTGTGAATGTGAGGAATGCCAGGCCTCCACCGTGGTTCGGATTCCACGTTAAACTGTAGGTCCTCCATTTCATATCACAATCACCCTACCATTACACATTAGCGTAAATGCGTATAACCCGAACGGGTAGTAAGACGCGGTGCTAATAATAATAATAATAATAATTGAAGTACGTTAAAATACCGACTCTTGAAAATAAAACTATATTAATTATTATGCAATAAAGTGATATCTAAACAAGCTCAATAATAAAAGCTCGTTCGTTAAAAATAAATAGTTTTAAATATATTTTTATCTTTTTATATAATCAAAATATAACAAAAATAATATCTACTAAAAAACCAATACAAATTTGATTATATTCCATTTCATAAAACTGGATAAATGTACATTTTCACGTTTTATTCTAATTTTAAACACTGATCATAAAATGTAATATATATATATATATATATTACTAATTTATTAAAAAAGCTGTTTAACATATTTTATATTGAGAATAGTAATGAATCAGATTCACGCATAATTGATGTTAATGTGATTATATCCAGTAGTAATATGGCTTCCAGCCAATAGTAATTGATTGTCAATCACATGTAATCTGAAATAATTATATATTAATTTAGATTTAGATTCAACTGATGTCTGTCTCCTTTTAATTAATTTATTTTTAATATTATTAAATACGGGAGCAGTTTTAAAGTATCAATAAATACAATAAAAACTGAATTTATTATTCAAAAGAGCATCAACATCAGATGAAATTGACAAAATATTTATAACGTTCTTAAACAATAAAAACAAGTGAATAAATTTTGACATAATTATTTTAAATAAAAATTAGTCGTATGTTAAAATTATCAATCCATTGTTTTAGCGAAAATAAAAACCTGCTTGTGTGGCCACGTGGATCAAGGCGTCAGTCTCATTTAGTTTGGTTTGCCAATTACAGGGGGGTTTAAGTTCAAATACCTAGCTAGTATGTATGTGTTTTTTTTTACTAAACTGTTTCTCCCTCTAGTTGAAAGCAAATGCAGGCACATTTCATCTAAGCTTTATCTTACTTATCCGTACCTCATTAGTGAAAAATTTAATATACATCTAACTTGAACGGATAGTAGGAAGCGGTGCGCTAAATAAACAAAAGAGCGAAGATACAACGTTTAATAACGAAATACAATAATGACAATACAACAGTGGCAGCTCGTAGCTAAAATTAGTGGGGGTGCTGCTCCAGAAATTGTTTAGCCTTTGTTTTAAAATTGTGTAAAAGGAAAAAAACATGTAGAAAAAGAAAATTTATTCAGGAACTTGATAAAATCTTAACAAAAAAACCCATTTTTTACTTACTTTAACTTAAATTGTTACAGTTCAAGCTTGATCCATTCATTTAAAAATGAAATTCATTCATTCTTGTTTTAATTTGCGCAAAAAGTTCAATAATTTTCTCTTTGATCTCTGGATGACAATTGAGGAAATTTTTCTCCATTGAAAGTTCTGCAAGCGCATTTAGTATTTCTGTTAAATAAAAGAACCGAAAAAAAATTCATCAAATAGAATATCTGGAAGCAGAATAATATAATTCTACACTCTTCTACACTTTATCACATTCAAGAATATGGTACACGGTTTTTAAGCACAGCACGCTGGGTAAAAAAAACACTTCCTTCCACCATCACGCCAGAGCCGGCACTGCGAGAGCAACAGTGCTCTCTCTACCTGGCAGTCCCGCCTTCTTCCCCACCCCCTCCTATGTGCGCATGCACACAACAGTCAAACACCACGTCGCTGGCACTGTGAATCGCACAGTTCCATACAAAGATTTTTGTATCTTTTCATAAACTGGGGGAGGGCTATTGAAGTACTGACATTAAGCTTAAGGAATATATTGTACTACAAAAATAAAGAAAGAATTAAAGACAAAAATAACTCATTATATTAAATGGTATTGATAATCATCAAGTGAAAAGAGGGGGCGCTGCAGTTCCGCAGTGCCTATACACGAGCCGCCACTGCTATACAATCTGTGTTATGGTCCTTCCTATTAAATTAATATACATCATTCGATTCACAAAGATCCATTCTACGCTGTCTCATTTACTTTTAGTTTCAAGTATATTTTAATGATCAACCGAAATGTGTGGAATTTTCAGAGTGGACAATTTCAAATTTTAAACTATGTCTACAAGTCTTTCTCTATCTCTTTATAAATACACCTATATTTATGTATACGATCATATAAAGTAATTGTGTGTTCATACCAGTATACAACATACTCGTGTACTGTTAGTTAAAGGTTTTGTCAATATTTAACCTAAGTTTAATATCTCTTGTACTTCCTTTTTGACATCACAATTTTCCATACCTCGATTCTTAGCTCTAAAATCCCAGCAAATGAAAAAGTTCTGGCATCCAAACAAAACGGAAATATTTAGAATTGGGTAGTGTTTTCACTGTTGTCATTCATTACTGGTGTTTTTGCCGTTTAACTTAAGTGCCGGCAAATTGTTAATTTACTCAACATGGTATTTGTGTTCCAGGGATCGCACGCAAATCAAACATGATCTTTGTGTTCCAGGGATCGCAAGCAAATCAAACACGATCGTTGTGTTCCAGGGATCGCAGGCAAATCAAACATGATCTTTGTGTTCCAGGGATCGCAGGCAAATCAAACATGATCTTTGTGTTCCAGGGATCACAGGCAAATCAAACATGATCTTTGTGTTCCAGGGATCGCAGGCAAATCAAACATGATCGTTGTGTTCCAGGGATCGCAGGCAAATCAAACATGATCGTTGTGTTCCAGGGATCGCAGGCAAATCAAACATGATCGTTGTGTTCCAGGGATCGCAGGCAAATCAAACATGATCGTTGTGTTCCAGGGATCGCAGGCAAATCAAACATGGTCGTTTTGTTTAAGTATATTTTTTTAAACTATCTACACTTTTCAGGAGTCTTTTCGACACCGTTACAGTGTGGTATATTAGTAAATAATAAATGAACAGTGACATCTTTAATTGGAATAGATATATTCATCAATAATTGAAATGAACATGTGTGGCTGAATGGTCTAAGTCGTCACTCTCATATTAGATTTGCCAGTTGATGGCGGGGAGATCTGGGTTCAGATCACGTCGCGTATGCAGAGGGTAGTTTTTGTTAGGTGGTTTACCACTCTCCTTCCAAACAAATGCAGGTAGTTTGAATCTAAAACGTTTCCTTCCTCATTTGAGTAAATTATCATCGGATAGTCTGAACACGTCGTTTATATATATCACCATTTCTTACTACCCGTTCGGGTTATACACCTATGTACTAATTGCACTAATATGATAGGGATTAGTAAGGTTTAATTTAGAAGAAGTGCACCCAAATTTGTGTGGAGGAAGAGTGGAAAGCCTCAGGGCACACGACCGAGATCAAACCCCGATCTCCCCGTCTTCGGCGGTCTAGTCTAAGATGAAAGTAGCTTGTTTAGAACATTCGGCCACCGAAGTGGGTAGTACGACGCGGGGATGAAAAAAAAATACTGAAAAGGTAAAAAAAAACCTCTCTAAACCGGTTCACAACAGCAACATAGTCTTCGGAAACAAAACCCAACAAGATGTTTACTCTGATTCAAATATGTTCTAAAAATAAAGGTTTAAAAGGGCTGTATTGTTGAAAGCCCTTAAAAAAAAAAATTGCGCCTCACAAATTGTCACGGGAAGAATGAGAGACAAAGAGTTCTTTCAAGCGAGGGTGTAAACTGACACCGATAATAAAATAAAACCAGGATTTTACCCTCGCTTCTAAAAGGAATACAATCACGGAGCACATGGGTGGGGTGGGGAGGGGGGACACTTTTTAGGGACTCTGATCGTAAATAAGGATTAGACTAGCATTTAAAAGACACATAGTTTTAATAAAAATAATAGTAATAATAATGCTTTGTCTGGGCTGCATCCATCTGTAGTCCATCCAGTATGTGTGAAGATTATCCAGTACTGATGTACCGCTGACCAGGGGACGCCCGAATGTACTAATCGTACATCCTTTCTGTTGAGGCTCTTTCCATGTCCCCGTGAGATTAGATGAGGTGATAATGATAATGAGTATTAGGGTGTGGAACCAGTGTAGACACAACCTAACTTGAGCCTAACCAACCAAACCATGCTAGCTTCCTATGAGAATTATTCCCTTTTCGAGAAACATACCCCGGTATCAACCGGGAATCGAACCTAGGACCTTTGGATCAGTGAACAGACACACTATCGACTGAGCTAAGGTATAGGAATACGTCCAAAAATGTTTTTTAAACTTATACCTTAGAATTAGGCTAGAATCCTTCCCTAATAATACTGGAGTTAGTGTTTAATTGGCTAAGGAGGTTAGTAGCAGATCAATGAGACCCTGGATCGAACCTGGGTGACTCTTAAATGGTATGTACGTTTATTTTAATATTCAGAATATTACATTGCCAACGTTAGAGTTGGTAGTGCAGTTTTCTTAAGTGCTTTCCTAGGTTTAATATAATATACAATCCACTCTCTGTAACTCTCTGGCGAATATACTAAAATCTTTCCCCTTTAGATGCAACATATTTTTTTTTACAAATACGAGACAGTTAACGTGGACGTTTTGAACCGATTGATATATCGGCCCATGACTTACAGCACCGCTTAAATAAAGAACGGACACAACACCCAAACTTCGGACGTTAATTTATCACTGTGAAAGGGGAAATCCGTCAAATATAAGTTTTTCGACCATGCCGATATTTGAACCAGGGACCCTAAGTTCAATAGTAAAACAAGCTACCGACTGAGATAAGGTATCGGAATAAATGTAAAAATCGCGTAGACGGGTGTAACATGTAATTTAAGAAACAGTGTGGCTTAGCGCGATTCGTGCGTTTGGACTACCAGCGAGCGTGTAATGCAATGCTCGAACGGAGACTCGATCTGATACGTCGGGTGTAGGTTTTCACACCGAACACAAAGGCGCTCTTAGTGTGTGTTTGGACGTGATTCGTGATGAATGTGTGGTCCGATTACTTACTTTACTTTTTTATCCTACTAGACTTCGACCGACTTCGATAAAATGACAAATATTTAGCGTGAAAAGAAATCGCTCGAATTGACCGAGATATACAAAAATAAAGAGACTTTGTGTAAACCGAAAACATCCAAATTACTACTATAAAAAAAATGTGAAGACTGACACCTTGATGGAAATGGGTACTTCTACGGAGATCGATGCAGAGGAAAGTAAAAATTAAAGATATAGGTTTGCTAGCATCGTATCGAAGAAAAAAAATATAGCGAGGGTAATGGGAAAAAAAAGGGATTTAAATCTTAAATTGATTCAGAGCCCTGTTTCTATCAATACAGTTTTGTTTTTCCACCAAACGACGACATCCAGGTTTATTTTCACTTCCCATTATTAAATACTTAACAATAAAACCGGCACCAGTAACCAGCCCCCACCTGTTCGACATATTCGCGGCGTGTTTGTGTGACGTCCAAGCATTACACGTTACATTACACGTTACACCCGTCTGTACGTGGATTTAGGGTCAAAGGTGAGCGCAACATCCGTATTGAATATGACTAAGAACAGCAACAGCAAAAGGACGATCACAGACGATCGTTAACTACTCCTGTGTGACGGTTCTTGTTTGTACCTCCGGTCAATAGGTGCTTATGTAAATTAACACCAACCTCTCTACCCCCCTACCCCCTTACCTAGTCTAACCCGTCACTGTTTATTGACCGTACATTACTAATGCGTCTGGTCACACCGCTTCCAGGCACAGTATCCATCCGCCGCCCGCTCCAACTCCAATCAGCTCTCAATTACAAACACAAATAAAACTAGCACGCCCGATACTCTCATTTAAAACGGGAGGTTGTGTTTGAATAGAACAGAATATTAAACACACAAAAAACACAACAAACTTCTTGTTTGATTAGTCCGACATTTTATTAGTCATTTTATTTTAAATCTAGGAATAAGTCAGAGTATTCGCGGATCGAGTCCACTACTCAATGGAGAACCTATGGCAGGCGGCACAACTGTTCGAAACGAGAAATACGATTTCAGTGGCACGCCGACATTAAACAAGTACTCAACAGTAGCATTTACAAATCCAAAACTTGTTGAACATATTGAAAAATATGTTGTAATTAAAGGATTGTATTGCTGAACAAATTATTGATGTGGATTCTTTCTCTTCTTACACCTCAACTCAGTCGGTAGCCTGTCTGCCTACTGAGCTCAGTCCAGGGTTCTATTCCCGGCATGGCCGAAAATGTGTAAATGATGAAAATATGGATTCCCCTTCCCTCCCACATTGATAAATTAAAGGCTGGTGATTGGATGTTGTGCCTGTCTTAGTCTTAAGATAGATTATAAGGCATATGAAGCTACGACAATCCTAGCCAGCAGGTAGTGGAAAATATATGTCTTGAATAACAAAATCAAATAAAAAAAACGGGCCATAGGCTGTAAACAGTAATGGATGTAAAACAATATTTCTCTTTTTACAACCCGACACATATATGTTAATTTTAAAATGTTCTTGATCTTAAAACCAACCAATCTATCTACCTGATATTACAAAATCGTAAAACTTTAATTTTAGAAGCACTTTCAAAAATAATTGCTGACCCAATATGAAATTAATTGTACTTTAATGTTGGGTACACAGGGCCGGTACTAGTTAAAAGTTTCGCCTAACACAATAGCATAATTTTCTGCCGCACCTCATCCTCAAAATAACATTCAACATTTTAAAATGTATGATTATTCTTTCATTAATTTATGAATTGGTATTAATGTTATTATTTCGTATTAATGGTCAGTGGTCAGACATGTTGATCTTATGACCATTAATTCGAAATAATAATAATAATAATAATTCATAAATTAAGTGAAAGAATAATTAACTGTAAGATATCATTTAGTAATCACCGAACATTGTATTTATTTTCTTACAAGATGTAATACACAATATGAGAAAGTTTGTGCTATTGTGTCGAACCATTCATTTATATTGGTTTCATTATATATAATGTAAGTGATAGGCTAAATAGAATTATTATTATTATTATTATTATTATTATTATTATCACCGCGTCTTACCACCCGTTCGGGTTATACGCACTTACGCTAATGTGTAATGGTAGGGTGATTGTGAGATGAAATGGAGGACCTACAGGTTAACGTGGAATCCGAACCACGGTGGAGGCCTGGCATTCCCCACATTCACAAGATGTCTTGTCAGAGGTGAAGGAAGGGTTTGGTAATCAGATAAATACGTGCCGGGACCGAGGATTGAACCCCGGACCCGCAGAAGTCTGACACCTTACCCCTAGACCGCCAGGTCACCGATAGGATAAATAGAATTTAACTAATTTTATTTTATATTAAGCTAATGGCTTCACTCATATTAATGATGATACTATTTTGGACCAAATAGATACCCGTGCTTAGTAGGATGAGTTACCCAAGTAGGGCAGAAATCAATATTAAATGTTACCTTCATCTCTCCAACTAAAGCCCAGTTTCCAACTTTCGCCGAACATATAAAGAAAGGTCTGGTGGGTAAAAAGGATACCGGGGTAAGACCGACCTCTTGTCTTCTCTTTCTTCACACACACACAAAAAGGTCACGCTGGAGGAATAAAAATAACTGACTGGGTCTCAAAATGGAGGTCGTACTCTCTAGAGAGAAACTCAAATGGCCCAACGTGGATATAAACCTGGTACTGTAACCAATGAAGAAAGCCATTTCCCACCAGGAGTTTGAAAAGACGGCAGGAAGGGTGACCTTTATTCTATAAAATAAAAACGTAGAAAAGAGAGAGAAAAAAAAGGGGGATAAGAGGGTATACAATAGATGATACAAGCGGAGAAGGTGAAGAAACTGTATATGTTATTTTTAAGACAGAATAAGGGTGAATTTTGGAAGAAACGCTCCATAGAGTAACTGCACCAGAATTTACCTATAGGAAGAACGAAAGATCTACTTAAAAAGGAAATAAGAAAAGAGGGAAGGGATCAGTTTAATGGGGGGTGAAAATGAATAAGCCAGGGTAAACTCCCATTTTACATAACCTTGTATTAATGACCTTGAGAGGGTCCTGTTTCGTTTTTGTTTTTTTCACCGAGCATCGCTAGCCCTTTTCGCTTTTTAATAACGTTAATGGGTTGGGGATGAGAAAGGTAAGACCATATTTGCGTGGAGAGAGAATAGAAAACTCTTGAGGATTGAACCACAACCTCCCCGTCACCGGAAAACCAGAGTAGATGAGCCTAATATGTTAGTCCCTGTACACACCGATACGGATAATATTGCCGTTATTATAAACGTGTTTTTTTTCCCCCTAGGCGTTTGAGGTCATTTTGGTAAATATATCTCTAATTCAAATAACATATTACAATGTTTAGTAATTTTCTAATTACTTTGGTGGCCGCATGATCTGAGGCGCCACACTCGCAATAATAATAATATTTAGCACCGTGTCTTACTACCCGTTCGGGTTATACGCTTTAAGTACTAATTACGCTAATGGATTAGGAATTGGGGAGGTTTTTTAATTAGAGGAAGTGAACCCGCATTTGCGTGGAGGGAGAGTGGAAAACCATTTAGAAAAAAAACCTCAGTTCACCCGACCGAGATTCGAACCTCGATCTCCCCGTCCTCAGCAGTCGAGCTCAACACGACTAGCGCGTTAGCCAACTACGCCACCGAGGCGGGTCACATTCGCAATAGACTAGACTGTTGATTATATTTAAGTTGGGGTTCGAATCCCGGTCGGGTGTCCTAATAGGGTTTTTTTCCTAAATATTTTCCCACACAAATGGGTGTCCCCTTCCTCTGAATTCAACCTTACTCATCCTCAACTCATTAATGTAATTGGTACATAGGCCTATGCATATGACCTGTACAGGTAGTAATATGCGGTGGTATTTAAACAAAAATTATGATCGCGGTACTGCTAAGCACACACTTTTCTCGATCTTCCTGTGACCGGTTTCGGCCCAATATGACAATCTGTTGTATCGTGTTGTGTCAATTGCCCGGCCTAAGCCCATTCTACAACAGTTTAATGCAGATATATGTAGGGGATAATGCCCTAAATTCAACATTAGCTGGTTATTGCCGAAACTAACGACAGGTGTGGTATTATGTCGATTACTGTGATAGGCTACTTGATCATTATTTTTTTTAGCCTCGTAAAGCTATAATTATCCAGGTGATTCGTTAATTTTTCACAGATTTGCCTCGCAGAAGTGTATTCTCGTTAATTAGAAGAGTAATAAATATAAATATAAACTTTCATGATATGAATAGCATGATAAAACCCTCCCGAGTTGAAGGTGGTTGCTTGCGTTAACTAATTATTATCATTACCACTGCGTCTTACTACCCGTTCGGGCTATACGCACTTACGCTAACGTGTAATAGTAGGGTGATTGTGAGATGAAATGGAGGACCTACAGTTTAACGTGGGATCCGAACCACGGTGGAGGCACTGACATTCCCCACATTCACAAGTTGTGATTAATACACGTCTTGTCAGAGGTGAAGGAAGGGGTTGGTAATCAGATAAATCTGTGTCGGGACCGAGGATTGAACCCCGGACCCCCAGCACAGAAGTCTGACCCCTTACCCTTAAACCACCAGATCACTCTCGTTAACTAATAGATCACAATCATTCGATCACATCTTTTTTTTTTTTGCACCGTGCCCTACGACCTGTTCAGGTTACATATTATGTACACATATGTACTAATTACGCTGGTGAGTTTGGGATTAGGAAAGAAAGTTGTATTTAGAGGAAAAGTACCCAAATTTGCGTGGATAAAGAGTGTAATTTAAAAAAACCTTAGTACATCCAGCCGGGATTTGAAATCTGATCTCCCTGTCATTGGCAGTTTAGTTTAACAGGAGAGTGACGCCTTAGAATATGCGGCCACCAATTTAAAAGTTAAAGTTGTATCTATATCAAGAGTACTAAGAGGGGTGATTTATTCTCCTATGTGATTTACTTTCCTCTTTATCAAGGCAAATTCTGGTGCATTTATTTAATGTTCCTCATCCTTAATCTGTCCCCACTGACAACCACTGATAGTCAATATAGTACTAGACAACAGAAATCATTTGCTCATTAGCTTAGTTGGCACTGTGACCGACTCCTATTCGTAAAAGTGATAAACTATCGGTCTGTGGTTTTGGTTGGCGTGTGTCCTAAAATTAAGTTAACACAAACCGTTGATAGCCTGTATTTTAATGGTTGCCCTACTAGTGTGCGAGAGTAGGCAATGTGCCCATCATAACTGCGAACAGCGTAGCCTACACAGACAGTCGGAAAAGCTGCCAGCTGACAGTTGCTGTATAGCCTCTAACTTGGTTAAAATTTCACGAGCTGTTTACAATTATTACATTAACACCGATTTTAACAGAGGATCAGTAAGGTTGGTATTAGTAGGGCCAGGGTAGATTAATTGCATATACATTATCATGGAGAATGTATGAGAAAACCTGGCCAGAATTCGAACCTCAGCCTTCCAGTCATCGGCAAACTAGTCTAGTGCGAGACCTGACGCAATTTTAATTAAGGTGCTTTAGGATTATCAAACGTTCGGACCATCAAAGTGAAAATTAAGCTCAAATCGGGAACATTTTCCTAACGATACGCCGTGGTGTGCGCCTACCTTTACAAGTGAACACGTCAAACTGCCATGTAACACCACCCACTGCAGCACCCGACTGAACAAGGCCAGGATCCATATTCTACAACTCTAATTCACCCCTATAACGAAGGGGAACAGAAGCCAGCACCGTCAACCTATCGACGCCGCCCGATGAAATACGGACCTCAACAACAGCTCCGCCCAAACGATCCTACCTCCCCCCTCCCCCTATACCCCATGGAAATTCAATTGTGAGATATTCAGGGGGCGCTGGCTTTATTTTCCTCCTTTCTACTTAAAAAAAAATGCGATACGATCAAAGTGGGGCTATTGACAATTAGGGGGGAAGCCCGCATTTATTTTATAATCATAGACTCGCATCAGTGGGCTGCCGGACCATTTGTCTTGTTCACATAGTACGGTTTGTCAGTGACGAGAAGGTAGGGAGGGAGGGGTGTGTTGGAGGTATATTTTTCTAGAAGGTTTTTCCATTCTCCCTCTACGCAAATGCAAGTTATCTCTAAACCCTACCTTCAAAGTACTTACCCCGTCAGCGTAGTTAAAATTCACAACATCACTCTCGCGTTAGCATTTATTTCAGGTGACGAGATCAGGGTTCGAATCCCGACCGGGTGTTATGAGGGTTGTTCTTTTTTTTTCAAGCGATTTGCTACTCTGCCTTCAAACAAATACGATTACATTTCTTATATATTATACCATTTTTATCCTCACCCCATCCGTAAAACTATGCTAATGCCATTAAATTGTTTTCAAAGTTTCGGCGCACAACGCCTGGAGAGTAAAGCTGTCTAGCATGGGTGTACAACATGTTGCATAGGTGTTAAGCGCACGACAATGCACATGTAATAATGGCATGCAATTTCTGTGATGTAGAACCGTCAATGATGACCCTCAGAACGTATTCGCGTTTCTAGATGGACTGGTGGGTTATTTACTATTAATTGTTGTATATTCTGCTGCCGTACTCCAAGATGTAGAGGTGTGTAGTGCCGCACGCCTAGCTCCTATGCAACCGGTGTATACATGAACAGCTTTGCTTTCCCAGTGCCGTACGATATATATATATGTAGCATGTCACTCAAGTAGAATGACATCTACAAACTGTAATCTGCACAAAATACTAAACTGAAATAAAGGAATCCAAAGAAGAGAATTAAAACTGATATATTCTGCAATAATATCATTTGTGTTCTACTTACTTTAAGCAGACGTTCCCGGATACAAACACCATGCTTCGACAAACTATTCTGCAAGTATGGCGGAAGCGAAGGCGTGGCAGTTTTAACAGA
>CABEEJ010002971.1:37745-60454 GCA_901482245.1 Timema douglasi
CACACACACACACACACACACACACACACACACACACACACACACACACACACACACACACACACACACACACTTCTACATAATCCATTCCAGATTATATCGGCCCAATCAATCAACATCTGCTGGTAGATATTAGAGAAAGAGAAAATATATTTTATGATTTGTACCGAATTGAAATAAAGTGCGTTTCATCTCACGCGTTACGCACGCATTTATTGGAAACGCGAGGAAATAAAAATAATGAAACTACATCGAGAGGTATCTAATGTTCACAATGGCCCCGTTTGACCGCGGTTCAACGCGCACTTTTTTGTTTCAAATATGTATTGTATATTTTGACACATTTTTGTTTGCTGTATCAAGTGAACATTTCTGAAACTTTAGCGCAGTCGTGGCGTGTCTGTATACTGAGCTAAAGGTTCCGGGTTTGATTCCCGGCATGGCGATGAAAATATGTTTACCCTTCAGCAGTTATGAATTAACGGCCGTGCTTGTCCTAGTCTTGACATCATATGTAGCTACGACAGGCCTAAAAAACTGAGCCAGCTGGAAACAGTAATGGATGTAGAAACTGTTACTCTCATAAGTACCGGAGTGTGAAGCTATAACCCTTAGAGGAGGTAGCACCTGCTTCAGTGGCCACATGATCTAAGACGTAACTCTCACAATAAGCTAAGCTGCCGATAACGGGGAAATTCTGGTTCGAATTCCTGTTGAGTGTAATGAAGGAGGATTTTTTTCCTAAATGGTGTTCCACTATATTTCCACGCAAATGCGGGTACACTTCCTCTGAAATTCAATCTTTATCATCCCCAACACATTAGTGTATTAAGTACGAACCGTTAGTAAGGCACGGTGTTATAAAATAAAGTGGTGGCGCCCTTATGTCAGCGGTTCTCAAATGGGTGCCATAATGATTTAACTAAGGGGGCGCGGAAGTATAGGAGATGTATATAAAAAGGTTACGACCTTGATTAAGAAAGAAAAAAAAAGTTTTAAGAAACATTAGTTTAAGTGATCGAGTTAATACATTTAATTTAATTATGTTTTGTTGTAAATTAACTTTTCCTGTGGTTTTTTTTATGAAACGGTGGGTGAAAGTGAAACCTTAAATTTCACTTCAAAATGGGCCTGTGGTGTAGTGTTAAATGCACCTGGCTACGAGCCCAGCGGTCTAGTTCCCGGCCGGTACCTTGAGTATTTGTCTCGAAAGAGTATAATTACCCCAAATGTCCCCAAGGTTTGGTCAGTTAGTCTTAAGCTAGGTTTAAGAGATTCTATTGGTTCCACCCCCTCGTACTCACGATCACCCTCACCTCATCTCATCGGGACATGGAAAGAGCCTCCACGGAAATGATGTACGATTAGTACTCGTACATTCGGGCGCCCCCTGGGCAACGGTACATTAGTACTGATTAATCTTTCTCCAAATTGGGCTGCGAGTGATGTAGTCCAGATGCGCAATATTATTATTATTATTATTTAAAAACTCAACCCACATTGATGGCATGCTGCTGGCTAAGACGTCAGTCAATGTCATTTATGAGTGACCTGGTGGTCTAGGGGTAAGGTGTCGGACTTCTGTGCTGGCGGCCGGGGTTCAATCCTCGGTCCCGGCACAGATTTATCTGATTACCAAACCCTTCCTTCACCTCTGACAAGACATCTTGTGAATGTGGGGAATGCCAGGCCTCCACCGTGGTTCGGATCCCACGTTAAACTGTAGGTCCTCCATTTCATCTCACAATCACCCTACCATTACACATTAGCGTAAGTGCGTGTAGCCCGAACGGGTAGTAAGACGCGCTGATAATAATAATTATAATAATGTCATTTAGTCAGTTTTTTCCGGGGCCGGGTCTCAAACTCACTGCCGGGTGCATTGAGAGCTGTTTCTCCCCTCTCCCTCTAAGCATAAATCCCGCCTTCTTCATTACCACCACATTATCATGGGTATGCGGGTAGCCTGTTTGGATTCCGTGGGCGCATACAAAAAAGTTGTTTAATTTTTTTTTAAATTCAGGCGCTTGGAAAAAAGGAAGCATGTAATTAACTTTTATTACGTAAAAAAGGGGGTAATAAAAGACTATGCGTGTTAGATTTCACTACAAGATTGACATGTTATAAAATTAGTTTATAAAAATATAATGAAACCAAGTTGTTAAAGCTTTATTTAACAAATAGAAATATGTACAGTATAACTCTACTTCTATCCTTACCCCACCTTACCTCATGAATTGAGTTTACTAGATAAATATTCTTTAAATTGAAAAATGACACCTGGATATGGCAATCGAACCCGGAACCTTTGGCTTAGTACGCCAAGCTCTTGCCACTGTGTTATCCTGCAGCGAAAAGCCAACTACCGAGTCCAAGGTGGCTGCATTATCTGATAGCTCGTGATCTTAATTGATAACACATAGGTAGCGAACGATTTCGACACGTCCATCACAGACTCTGCCTTAAAATATGAGTGAATAATAACCCTGAGCACGGGATAATTCCTGAATAGCTCAGTGGTAGGATCATTGGAGTACTTAGTTAAAGGTTCTGGGTGCAATTGCAGTGTCAAAAAGTAATTTTTTCAATTTAAATAATACAAGTGATCATAAAAACCCATTGTTTGAAATAAAACTCATACTTAGATAGTTAAAATGGCCTTTTTTTTACATTATTCAAAATCATTTTAACGGTTTTCAGCTTATAATACATACCCTATCAAAACATATTTAAACATCATTTTTTCATGCGTGAAAGAGAAAGTAGAAAATATTTTCATGAACTTAATAACTTAACCTTTTAATTCTCGAATTATGCTCAGTATTATTGATTTAAATGCGAATTAGCGATGGTAACATTCCAATAAAGTTCTCCTAGTTTTAGGCATCTCAATTTAGATGTGTTATGACTTGCATCCAAAGAGAAAGTTTTGATATGTTTGGACCAAATAAAGATCGAGTTAATATTTTTTTAGCCAAAGAAATATATATTTTATTTATAAATTTACACTACCCGCCTCGGTGGCGTAGTTGGCTAACGGGTTAGTCGTGTTGAGCTGATCGACTGCTGAGGACGGGGAGATCGAGGTTCGAATCTCGGTCGGGTGAACTGGGGNTCCTAATCCATTAGAGTAATTAGTACTTAAAGCGTATAACCCGAACGGGTAGTAAGACGTGGTGCTAAATATTATTATTATTATTATTATTATTATAGATTCACAGCCATGCAGCAAATAACGGTTTCCATGGTGCCTAAATAACGAATAGAAAACTGAGAATTATATGTGAAAATTGGGTTTTCGTGGAAAACAACTATTTTCCCCGAAATCCTGTAATCCTAACCGTTAAAATGAGTGGTCGTTTGTCCAAATGTGTTCGGTAATTCCCTCGTAATTTCCACTACCGGAAACGGGCTTATCAAATTATTTATTATTATAAAATTATATTTAGATGCGACTATAACCGTAACTTTGGTGCTGACTGACAGTTCACAGCTGACTTCTGACAGTCAACATTTAGGTATATACCAAAATTTTGACTGTCAGGAGTGACAGCTGCTAAACCTATGTTTTTGCATCTCATACGGTTCGGCGTAGGGATACATAATTTGGTCTGGTAACTTTTTAAAGCCATCAGCTGTCAGCTGTGAGCTTGTAATAAAAATGTATATATATACTTTTTACAATGTGAGAGAGATAATTGTATTATCTATAATTTTTACTTTGTCTAGTATCAAGTGTCTTCTGACATCTTATGTTGTAACAACAATAGTTAACATCAAGATGTATAAAGATCGTGTTTTTGTTGGGCGCCACTCCTAGTATCTAGGAGAATAATAATAATCAAAAAGAAAAAAACATTTACCTCGGCTAATTCAGTCAGTGGCACAATGACTCTCAATACTCGAGACCACTGGGTAAACTTAAAACATAAAACATGAACAATTTAGATAAAATGGATTGTTGAGGTAAAAATGTAATTTAGGCTACAAATAAAAATAAATGTATAAAATAACAATTGTTGGCACTTTTGTGGATTTATTGTTGTTAGCCTTTTTACCTCATCCCAATCCTACCTATGGAATTCCGGATAATTATAATTCTAATTTAACAAAGTATAGAACAGTATTGTTAAAAAGAAGAGGAAAAAAAATACAATCAATAAAATTAATAATTAGACATAAAATAAAATGTTAATAATTCTCTGCATAGTCTGTCTTTCTGAAAGTAAATGAGTTCTGATTTTTATAGGAGAAAGAAAAGAATGATAATAATAATTTAAAGTTGAAGAGTTGGTTTGACATCACCCATGAATAATTTGTCCATATTGAAACACCTTCTTCAGAAATTTGTTTCACTTTAGTAATTCAAATTCTTCCACAATTTAAACGAAAATAAATAGTCTAGTTCTCGCACACACACTTAGCTTTCCATTTTTGCTACTTGTACTTTACTTCACTATAAAATAATTTGAATTAGGAGCTCCACAGATTTGGCTCCATGTTGGACCAACACCGAGGAAGAAGACCTGTCTTCTCTCCAAAATCTTCCAATAATCTAATTTAAAAATGTTCTATTCATACTTCCAAGTCCAAAGAGAAAACTAATATATAAAAAAACGAAAATAAATTGTTGGCTATGGACTAGGGAGAAAATCAAATGCAATGCAAGTTTAATATAAATATTGAAATATATCCAAATGAATGTGAACAAAATTTTCACAAAAGAATTAAATGTCTATTTCCTTCTGTCAAAATTAAAAATCGCGCTCGTTTTTTCTTTTCTTCTTTTACAATCACGAGACTCGCTACTCACTTGTTTGATAGAATTGCGCATGCGTTAAAAACAAACATGGTCGACGTTGAAAATGAATACAAGAGTCAAACACACTTCTTAAAAGGATAATTAATATATTTAATAAAAGGTAAGTGTTCTTTAAATCTTAATTCCTTATTTAAATTATTTAAAACAATGTTTTACGTTGTTCCTTCCGTCCTTTTATTTTATTTTATAGATGTAAATAGTATTATTAGTCAGGCCGCTAACCAGCGGACGAACTTAAAAGAGTTTAATTTCACACGAAAATAAATGGGAAATTGTTCACAAAAAGTAGAAAACGTAGGGAAATACAAGGTAGGGTGGCAAATTACGTCACAAGATGTCACTCAGCACCAAAGAAGCCATGGTATTACTGTAACAAATATCTTGGCTATTTTAATCCATCATAAACAAATAAAGTTTATTCATGATCAATTCCACATTATTTTTGACAAAACCGAAAAGAACTAAATCTCATAACGCATATCACCGGATTATTAACAGCCATCATCAACAAAGATACGTCATGGTTAACGTTTCTAAAACAAGAGATAAATTATATATTTTTTAAAGTAACTTAATACCTCATTAATAGAATTCTACGTTAAATTCTTAAAGGTTGAACTTACTCAGAATAGTCGAGCCCTAATTGGATTCACTCGATGAAGGTTTCGTTTTCATTCTTCTTCTTTTTTTCATCGATAAAAAAGAGATGAATTTTTCGGAGAAAAAAAAAAGACAGTTCATTAAAACTTGTCTAGTTAGTTTACTATCTCCTCTGACATTGTTAAGTTAAAATTAATCAACAAAAACTCAAATACGACCACTTAATTTATTTGAGCATGAAAAGGTTTGTTTTTTATTTCAAAATGTTTTAAGACAAAAGTTGTAAAAACAACATAGAAGCGTTTTCCTATTATAAAATATTAATTATTGTTGTTCTGTAGGGTTGTGACTTCCAATAACGCTTCCCAGGGCGTATAATCCGAACGGGTAGTAAGACGCGGTGCTAATAGTAGTAATAATAATATAGCCTCCAAACGGGTGAGGGAGGGGGGGGGGGATCTTAGCTTCAATAGCTTATTAATAAGATGTGCGGAAAATAAAATTTAAAGAAAGTGTACCCAAAATTTGATTGGGGAGAGGCGAGAAACAATAAAACTCATCTAGAATACGAATCCAAACCTCCCCGTCATTAATTGGTTTTAAGACCATTGATACACCCGCTTATATGGTCATAAAGTGGGGATGTAAGGAAGGTGAGAAAAAGCAGGTGTTTTTGCAGCTTTTATTGCAAAACATTTTTCTTTTGCCAAAATAATAATAATATTTAGCACCGCGTCTTACTACCCGTTCGGGTTATACGCTTTAAGTAATGATTACAGTAATGGATTAGGAATTGGGAAGGTTTAATCGGAGGAAGTGAACCCGCATTTGCGTGGAGTGAGAGTGGAAAACCATTTAGGGAAAACCACCCCCAGTTCACCCGACCGAGATTCAAACCTCGATCTCCCCGTCCTCAGCAGTAGAGCTAAACACGACAAGCGCGTTAGCCAACTACGTCACCGAGGCGGGTTTATTGCTATATTAAAAATAGGGAGTTTAATTTTCTCCACACGGTGATATCAACAGGGTTTGTTGAATATTTGTCAAAGGTGTCTTAGATTTTAATGATAACGTTTTCTCTTCATTTAAAAAGTTTCTCATCTAATGCCGCTCATGACACATATTCAAGAACTGTTGATATATCACGTGAAGAAAACTAAACTCTTGTTTTCACTAGACCAATATTTTATTTTGGCGAAACAAAAAAAATGTGTTTATATAAAAACTAAAAAAGTCCCTTATATTCTCTCACGTACCCTACATTCCAACCTTAAAGCATCCTTTTTACATTAGACTTGATTGGCGATGACTGGTTTCAAGTCCCGGTTGAGGGTACAATACTTGGCTTTTTTTCCCCACCCTAAATTGTTTATCACTCTTCCTTCACGCAAACGGCGGTAACTTGACTTTAAATTGTACCATCCTCATCTCTACCCCGTCAGTTGTGAAATATACCGATAGATCTAACGGGCGGGCGGGTTGACCCAGTGCACGGCTAAAAGAAGAACACTATTTAATACAGCTGAACATAAATGCTAAAACGTGATAGTGAACGTGATAGTGAACGTGATAGTGTACGGCAAATATTTTTTCAAATTGTGTTTCGCGGAGCCCTTGGGCTTTGACACGCTTTAATTGTTTTTCACAATGTTAAGCATCAATATTCAAAATTGTCAATTTTTTTTAAATACGAATAAAGGGAATTTGCCCTAAGGCGTAGCCAAAACATGACACATTGTGATATTATTCGTTTGTTTTTTACTTTTTTACATTTAAAATTAAATTTTTCTTTTAGCACCAAGTATTACTACCCGTTCGGGTTATACGCCTTTGTACCAATTACACAAAAAAAGTTTACCCGCATTTGCGTGGACGGAAAGTATAAAACAAAAACCACCCTCAGTACACCTCACCGAGATTCAAACCTCGATTTTTGTTGAATGGCTCAAGGTGTCACTCTCATGCTAAACTGGCCTGCTGATGACGGAGAGATCGAGGTTCGAATCCCAGTCGGGTATACTTGGAGGTGGTTTTACTTAACGGTTTACCACTCTCCTTCTATGCAAATGTGAGTGTATAATCTCTAGAATGCTTCCTAGCTCGTCCCTACCCCAGTTAAGTAATTATCATATATGCGTATAACCTGAACAGGTAGTAAGACGCGGTTATAAAAACAAAAGTAGGATTCTGGTAGGAAATACCGTATTTGACAGTTATCTCATGCGATATACAACCGTCAGTTCTTATAATAATAGTAATAATAATAATAATAATAATAATTCTTATTATTATTATTATTAGCACGTCTTACTACCCGTTCGGGTTATATGCACCTTCGCTAATGTATAAAGGTAGGGTGATTGTGAGATGAAATGGAGGACCTACAGGTTAGCGTAGGATTCGAACCACGGTGGAGGCCTGGTATTCCACACATTCACAAGTTGTGATTAATACACGTCTTGTCAGAGGTGAAGGAAGGGTTTGTCAAATCATAAAAATCTGTGCCGGGACCGAGGATTGAACCCCAGACTCCCAGCAGAGAATTCCGACACCTTACCCCTAGACCAGCAGGTCACCGACATAGATGTTATCAATCCCCATTAAATAACAATAATAATATTGTAAAATGTTGGCAATGTTGTCAACAAAAAATGTGTTTGTATTTTATAAATACTCCTTTATTTCAGAATTCTACTGTACCCATACATACACACGTTAAAGCTGTTGGCGTGCACAACTAAGAGGCCAGGTTTCAAATCCCTGTCAAGGTGTCATTATTTCTACATTTTACAAAGTCGCTCCGTAAAAAAAAAAGGTCCTGTACATAAGTGTTTTTTTATTTGTGACAATAAAATAAAGCCCTGCCATATTTTGTCTCAGCCGAATGGGTACCCCAGGCGGACCACCCGGTCGTCAGGTGACTGCTTCCTAGTCGTAAATATCATAAGGGTCCTCCAGCTCGAGTGACTGGTAGGCAGGGATGACGTCACACTCATCGGCCCAGTCTTGCGGGATCACCCTTGCTGTGTACCTGCCCAAGCGATGGACATCTTTATTTGTACACCGACTATACCAGCACACGACTTTTATAAAACTAACTTAAATTTAGAATAGACGCGGCATCAACCCCTTAATTTATCAGCGAATAAAAGAAACACGCGATTAATCAATAATAATTTTTTTCGGCTATGCCCGAAATCGAATCTGGGACGCTAAGCTAGGCAGACAATCACCGACTGAGCCAAGGTATCGAGCATTTGTGCAATTATTATTATTATTATTATTAGCACCGCGTCTTACTACCCGTTCGGGTTATACGCACTTACGCTAATGTGTAATGGTAGGGTGATTGTGAGATGAAATGGAGGAGCTACAGTTTAACGTGGGATCCGAACCACGGTGGAGGCCTGGCATTCCACACATTCACAAGTTGTGAATTTGTGCAATTAATGCGGTTATTGTTAAGAGTGAATCGTGGAAGAAAGAGAGTAAGATAATATCAACCAGAAGAAAGTATTGTGAGAGACGGAGGAAGTGTAAGAAGATATCAACCTGAAGAAGTCTTTCAGAGGACAGAGGTAGTCACAGCCGTGTATAGACATGGCGTGGAGCTCGCTGCTATCGAACTGCCTGTAAAAACCCCTCACGTAGTAGTCTCCGACGAGGTCCTTCACCAGTTCGAGAATGACAGCGTCGCACGAGTTAGGGACCAAGGGGGCGGTGTAGCCCAGGGCTCGCATCAGTCCTAAAAAAAACACACACACGCAACCCGAACACACGTATACTTCAACAAAAACTTCGCCAAAATTTAATCAAAACTCTTTAATTTCTTCTTATAAACAACATTTTTACTGTAAAAAAAAAAACGCTGCACCTCCGTCATTCCTTGTTCTCGATTTTGCGCCGTCTGGACAAAGACAGGATTGAGATGGATCTAAAATTGTATGCTACATTTTGTTGTATTGTTAATTTTTGGAATAGTTATAAATCATATCGATTTTAATCGAATTACATTTTTAAGCCAATCTTATTGGCAATATAAAACCGTTTAACCCCTTTGGTTTATTCTCATGTTTTATCAAATATTTGGTGACATGGCGGTCTAGGGGGGGTAAGGTGTCAGACCTCTGTGCTGAGGATCCGGGGTTCAATCCTCGGTCCAGGCACAGATTTTAACTGATTACCAAACCCTTCCTTCACCTCTAACAAGACATCTTGTGAATGTGGGGAATGCCAGGCCTCCACCGTGGTTCGGATATCCACGTTAAACTGTAGGTCCTCCATTTCATCTCACAATCACTCTATCACTACACATTAGCGTAAGTGCGTATAAGCCGAACTGGTAGTAGGACGCAATAATAATAATATATCAAATATTTGATTAGTCAAATTAGCTTTCATGGTAGTCCCGGTAGTTGGATGTACGGATGCACCTGGCACCCATACTAGAACCCATAGCTTGGGATGTGAAAAAAAAATATCGATAATTACTTAATATCGATATTTTACCTTTCGATACTAATGTTTTTTTTACTCGATATTTAAAAAGGTATGAATATTCACACACCGGTATCGAAATAAACAACCGTTTGTTGCTGAGAAACTTTTCCAAAGAAGGAACTACTTCAACTAAAACAAGAAAGAGTCTTTTGGGTAAAATAATGAATGGATTCCCATTTATCAGTCAGTGACTTCAGTAAATAGGGCTGAGAGATTTAAACAATTTTAAATATTTTTTTTTGTATTATCGGTTAAAATAATTCCCTAATATATAACTATGCAAGCCAAACTTAACTTTCAGGGTTAAATGAGTGTACAAAATAGATGGAAAAGGTATTTTTTTTAAAATAAAAGCTGGAACAGTAAAATATTTCATAATATCTATCCTACAGTACCATCTGTCATAACATAAAAAATAATTATTATACTATAATATGGTTAGTTCATAATAATTTTCTTTTTAAATATTTTAGTTTCATTACAAGATTTTTAAAAAATAATGTTTTTCCGAACAAAATTTCGATACCGATAAATATTATCCATCATTTTAATGAGTATAGTATTATAAAGTATATCCCTAACCTTGGCACTAATCTAAGTATCAATAATGGCTCAAAAAAGAAATGAAGTGTTGCAACCTATTTTGATATTTAAATAATTATTTTTATGGCGTAATTGAATTATGAATTAAGACACCCATAGCTAAGCTCTAATTGAATCAATTTCTATCTTCACAGTTTTATGGAATTTTAATAAAAATAACATAATTTTAAGTTATTTCTTTTTTTTTATGTGATTTGTCATTAAGTAATTACTAAAATAATATTAATATAGTTAAATTTATGAGCAAGTGTTATAAAATTCTAGGAGCAATTTCCTACACATGTCCGTTCTATTTTATGGTTTAAAATGGAGCCATGTTCGTTTGGACCACACGAACCGAGAGGGATGTGCTCCAAGATCAACCAAGAGGATTGCAAGGCGTCCTACAAATGCCCCTTTGTTCCTTCTATCAACATCGCTATCACAGCCATTTGTGCAACCAATCAGAAATATGTGATGACTAGTAACATGACTCACAGGCAAAGTGAATTAGATAAGGAGGGTATCTCCGAAAAGTTGCTGATAAAACACAGCTACTGCGTCTCAGCGCCCCACGCGTGGAAAAACAAAAGTGTGGATAGCTGAGGTCAGACTTTCCGGATACGTGAAACAAAGCAACACAGCTCTACCCTGGTAGCCCTCTTCCGGTCTAGTGGTTAACATTCTTGACTACTAATAGGAAGTAGGGATGGGAAAAACTGCTCCTTTAGTGGAGCAGGAGCAATCTGTTACTGTTCCACTACTGGACCTGTTCCTTTTACCTGCTCCTTTTTGTCACAGTCACTATATTCGAACCTACTCCTAGCCTAGTAGCAGTTATCACGTTCCTTGCTTGTGCCGGCACAGCAACAGCACATTTCTTTGGACGAGTGCCTACGGGTAGAAATTTAAATGTCAAAACGAGATAAGAACTGAGTTGTGCGCATGCGTGAATACGGAATAAGTATTTTGTTTCCATTACACCATCTAGAAAAACTATAAATTATTACACTTAAAATTTTTTTAACGTTGGTGTCTATTCTATTACCTATACTAACTTAATCTATATTTAACGGTGATGTGTTCAGGACTATGCTAATTTCTAAGCTAGTTTATTTGTCAACGTTAAAACTTGTCTGCTTGAATGGGCATGTATAGGTGTTTATTTATATTGGTTTCTTATTCAACATTCGCGCATGCGCAACATGTACACTTGTATTGTTATTTTTCTTCTTTCTTGATCTTTCACTTTGCCGGATCTACGCTCCTCTCGGAACAAGCTTGCTGTATTGTCAGCTGGTTTGATCTTTTCGTTTAATAGCATAGGAATCCGCTTCGGTGGCCGTTTGGTCTAACGTGCTACTCTTTTAGACTAGACTGCCGATGATGTAGAGATCGAGGTTCGAATCTCAGTCGGGTTCACTTAGGGTGGTTTTAACAACATGGTTTTCCACTTTCTCTCTACACGCAAATGTGGTTACACTTTCTAGCTTCCTATTTATATAAACTTCCGAATTTTTAAAACCATTAGCGTAATTAGTACACGATCATATAACCTGAACGGTTAGTAAGATACAATCCTAATTGTAACTGTTATATGTCCAGACAGGAAAAAGGAGGGATTGGTAGAAGTATCTAACAAGTCAGCTTTTTTAAATACTGTCAAAAATGTTGGCATTGCAGGACTTGGAGGGGCTTATCTCGTTCCATGTGCTAAGAACAATAATGCTATTGTACTGTCTTCTACATCACCTTTAGCAAGATTATCTATAGTGAGATTCTGGTAGGAAGACCAGTAATTGAGTCACAAACACTAGTAAAACTTATTTCATATATTCATAACTTAAGTCATGTGATTTGCATTTTTAACTTTTGATAAATACCATCAATACTTATAAAATAACATTAATAATTAATTATAATGCTTTCAATGTTGACCCCAAAAAAATTATGTTTGAACTTTCTAGAACTATTCTTCCTACCAGAATTATATTAGGGCTTTTTTTTACACCGCGTCTTACTGCCCGTCCGCTTTATACGTATATGTACTAATTACGCTAATGTGTTAGGAATAGTGATGGTTGATTTTAGAGGAAGTGTACTCGCATTTGTGTGGCGTGAGAGTGGAAAACAATTAGGGGGGAAAAAACCTCAGTTCACCAGACCAGGATTGAACCCCGACCTCCCTGTCATCAGCAGTCTAGTCAATTGCAAAAGTAACATGTCTATACCGAAACGGGTATCAGCTTTAATACGAGTATATTGCTCTTGATACCATACTGCACGCATTATATTAATTATACGTTTTATGGCTTGTGTCACCCTGCCCCCCATACACACACACACACACACACACACACACACACACACACATACACATTGACTCAGATAGGGAGATGATTCCCCCTGTAGTTACGTCCTTGATGCCATCAAACTTTATATTATATTCTATCACTAAATAAGCATTTTCAATCCCACTCCATCAATGTTTTATAATCAACCTGTCTTAGCACCCACTCGCGTTAGACGCTAATTCTAACTATGCTGATATGCTATGGATAGAGAAGGTTGAACTTATAGGTAATGTAGCCACATTTGTGTGAAGATAAAATGAAAAACCATTTAGTAGAAACCACTCTCATTAGGCCTACAACCAACCAAGATTAAACCTAGAACTCTCCGTCATGGACAGCCCAGATAGTGAGAGTGCGAGAGTGACGCCAGGGACTAGGGGTCGGCAACTTTTTTGATATCCTGGGTCTTATGGGGTTAAATAGAATTGTTGAGTTGATGTGAAAAATGTAGAGCAAAAAATTCCAACTTTAAATTTCTCATGTATTAATTAGTTATTAAGTTTATTAATAGAACACAATTGTTTGTTTTCTAAATATTTTGTGGGCTACATAAAATCAGTTAGTGTCCGTAGGTTGCTGAACCTTGCCTTAAGCCATTTTATCACTAAGCGGGTTCCTTCAATGTTCATCATTAATGTATGCAATTTATTGTGAAAATACATCACATACTTTGCTTGTATTGTGGAGATAGCGTTTTGTACTATGACATATTTCCTCCTCAAAACTCATTTGTGATTCCCCAAACCAACTCTAAATTAGACCTATAATAGATAAGTAAGGTTCCGTTGTGAAAATAATACACGTCCATTCCACTGTACGACTGCTCCAAAATACCCCTGGAGCATAAAGGAACAAGGTTGCTCCGGACCTGTTCCAGCGCGGTCTGTGACAGAGAGACCAGAAAGTTTGCTCCGAACCTGTTCCAGCACTGTCTGTGACAGAGAGACGAGGAGCAAGTTAACTCCGAACCTGTTACAACGCTGCCTGTGACAGGGGAGGAGCAAGGTTGGTTTGGACCTGTTACAACGCTGCCTGTGACAGGGGAGGAGCAAGGTTGGTTTGGACCTGTTCCAGCACTGCCTGTGACAGGCGAGGAGAGAGGTTAATCTGGACCTGTTCCTGCGTCGCCTATGACATAGAGACGAGGAGCAATGCAAATTGCCAAGCGTTTATAAACACGTCTTCTATGACGTAACTACTTTGGGCTACCATCTACCGGATAACTTGTAACGATGCAGCCTTGACAGTAGAAGCTCGGAGAAAACAAATGGGAATACAATACAGTTTTTTTATAATGGTGGAGTAATAGGTGGAAAGTTTCAAACGGGCCTGTGATAAGAAGGAACAGCTCCTTTCGTCTGTCAGGAGCAGACTGTGACTGTGACGTCAGAGGAGCAGTGACAAAGGAGCAGGTTGTGATTTCACAACCCATCCCTAATAGGAAGGTCCCTGTTATTATTATTATTGGCACCGCGTCTTACTATGCGTTCGGGTTATACGCACTTACGCTAATGTGTAATGGTAGGGTGATTGTGAGATGAAATGGAGGACCTACAGTTTAACGTGGGATCCGAACCACGGTGGAGTCCTGGCATTCCTCACATTCACAAGATGTCTTGTCAGAGGTGAAGGAAGGGTTTGGTAATCAGATAAATCTTTGCCGGGACCGAGGATAAGGTCCCTGTTTGATTCCCGGTGGTACCATAGGTACTTTTACGTGAAAGGTAATTGTCCCATGATTATCATGGTCTTGTTAGCTAGGCTTAAGATAGGTAAGACTGCTATTGGCACCACATAATCATAACCATCATCACCATTTGTCATCTCCTCGGTAACTGCGTCTACATGGTGCCCCGACCTTAGAATCCGGTTATATATCCACACCTCCCAGTAAAGGACCAGGAAAATATCGAGCCCAGAGGTTCCTAAACTATTTAGACCTACGGAGCCCTTGCACCAGAATAAAATACAGGCTGTAGCCCTCATAAAATATTCCACCCTAATTATATGGACATTCAATTACGACGGTTAAATTTTACAAGTATAAAACAAGAGGAAAACACAACACATGTTCTGGCTGTACTTTTGACAAATCGCACCTCCGCAGGAAAAGTGACTAAAATCAAAAGTATAAAATTGTTTAGGAGAAAGAAAAGAAAATGGCGTATTTAAAAATTAGATATTTATGACAGTGTTAAACATAAGGCAATCTAAAGCAAATCACAAATTCCTTGCTGCAAGTTCTCTTGAAGTGATGCAGATATTTATTTATTATGTTATATTAGACCCCTGATAAACACCAACTTCATTTTGATTTGTGTCGTTTTTCCCGTTTTAAATTTATTCATTTTTTGATTTTTTGACATTCTCAAATTTATTAGACTAAATTATTGGGAATTTTATTAAAGTACGCCAACATTGATAGAATATGTATGTTTATGAAAGCTACAATTACTAAACTTTTTATTAATTCTAAGTTGTATATGAAAATATACATAACATAAAAAAAGAATACTCGAAATAAACTTAAGAAAACAGTGGTTTGAAAATATCTGTATAACTTTGTGAAATCTGTTTTGATCAAATCAATTCCAGACTGTCAGCTTTCTTTTTCTCAGCTATGGATAATTTCTTTGAATATGCTTGCTGCAGTATAGCAATGGTGTTGGTTTTTCTCTTTTGGACCTCAATTTCTCCGTATTATTAAGTCTTTGTATGAAAGTTTAAAAAGAAAGAAATAAAACAGGTATATCATTAATTCCAAGTGGGTTTTTAAAAAAATTATGCAAATTCTCACTCTTCTTCCTTTCGACACATTATGCGATGTTCTTTTGTTTTTCTATGAGCGTATATCTATATGTATTTTGATTGTATTCCAGCGATAAATGCAGGGTTTCATCCCATTTCTCCACGCTTACGATGCTTATCAAAAATGCATATTTTTTGATAGTTTGAAAATATGCTAAAACAAGTAAATTTTCATTTGTTTATGCATGTACACTTCATTTTTCTTGCGCTAAATAATTTTCTAGATTTTGTCGCAAATAGGACGTATTTTTTTCCATATTACTGAGCCGCTTTGCCATTTCTTTTTATTTATTTCTGGTACTATAATGTTTATCTTCTTTCCACATTTACCAGAAGGGTCTTCAATTTGATTTATGAGGGTATAATTTTCTGATATGGACTTTTTTTTTTATAATCCTATGATGACTCTTCAATTGTAGATAAATCGTCTGATGATCGAATTCAGAATCAGTAATTGAATCATCACTCAAATTGTTACTGTCCAATAGATATTACTTATTAACAACAGATTTAGACTCATCACTATTGACTTTTAACCTTCTCAAGATAAATATTGTTGCTTTATTCTTAACAACCTCCATTGCATACTGTTAGTTTTTAATTTTTGTTTTTTCTAAAAATTCCCGAAGAAGTCTACCGCAGATCGCCTTTCTTCGATGTTTCCCATTTCAGTTTCATCATCCACGAGTGGTGCATTGTTTTCTCGCACCGCATGGAATATATCCGTTGGTACGTTTTCATTAGATTCACTAATATATATATATATATATATATATATAAAGAATAAAATTTACAACAGTCTCACTAGGTTCTGAAACCTCATTACATGTTTTATTTTTTACATTTGCTATGACTGAGCGCAACATTTTTGCAGTGCGAGAAGATGATTCCATTTCAACCGATTTTTTTTAAATGTAAAATTAAGGGTGTGCGAGTAGTCGAAAATTTGAGTTCAAGTTTGAGTTTTAATAGTTGTTTAAACTCGGAGATTTTTTTTTTCTTTTTAATGTAAAATTAAGGGGTTGCGAGTAGTCGAAAATTTGAGTTCAAGTTGAGTTTTAATAGTTGTTTAAGCTCGGAGATTTTTTTTACAAAACTCGAAAAATTTGAGTACGATATCTTAGAATTTTTTTCTCCATAATTCTGAGTTTAATTAATTTTATTCAATTCTAATTTATTGTCAACGCACTGTATTGAATCATGTAAGTATTAACTTAAAAAAGACTCAAATATCAGAACAAAATCTTATGTATAACTATATCTTATGTATTATTAATAACAGGAAAACTGTCACAACTCAAAATGTAAATGAAACAAGTACTGAACAATGATTTATTGTTAAGAGAAAAATGACATGTCACAAAATATATGTTTTTAATTTGAGTACCTGTCATAAACCTAGATATGACCATTTTATACTCCATTGGGAGTTCTAAACGACACAAGATAAAACACGAAAAATTACACAACTCAATATTTGTCACTTTTCATCCCTCATCGGCCGTTGGGACATAACTGAAAAGTGACACCATTCTTGGTTCATTAAAGAACAATTTTTGAGTAGGCCATAGCAACACTAGCAGACACAGGCGGTAAGTATCTAAACTCAACTTTTCCTCATTGAAGGACGACGATGTATTTATAACACAATCCGCACATATTACGAAATTCGAAAAAATTCGACTTGTGTCACTCTTTTTGAGGGGGTGCGAAATATTCTTTATTCAGAATTGCAATCATAGTTAATGATGCTATTTTATAGTGTGAAAAACCAATACAGAACTTTCTAAAAGAACTTGAGATAACTATGGCGATGGAAAGTTTTAAAAACGTTGGTCTGGCCGACAAACACAAGTTTCGTACGCTTAAAAAAACTTTTACACTAAATTAAACTTAATTTAGTTAGGAATGGGAATTTGTTAAAATATGTTAATTTAGAATAATTATAGGGGTAATAACAAGTGCTATCACACCCTAATTGTGAAGATTTCGCTGAAACGGAAATTTAAGAAGTATAATTCAGTAGTAGTTATTAAATTTTTGCCGGTTATTCCGTTAAGTAATTAAAACAGTTGAGCCCGGTTCCGTCAAGCTTGAACTATCAAGACTCTATTTTACGAATAAATCGCACCAGACCAAACATAACTGGAGTAGTCGTCCTGGCTTTGTAACTCGTCGGGTTCGTTCGGGAGGTGGTTAGCATGAAAGGGTTCGAGGTTTTGATAGGGTTTAAAACCGGTTCCAAAACAGTATAGGTGTGTACAGTACATCAACGTGTCTGTAGGGGATCTTAAAAAAAGGAGAACAGAATTTCGAGCTTGCGTTTCAAGACTCTCGGCTCTGAGCTAGTTTGTAGCCCGGTGTGGACACTGAGAATTTTCCCAGTAAACTCAGGGATACGCGTAGGTTTTGGTAGGAATCTTGTTCTGTAAGGCCTTTTATCCCACCAAAATACTACTATACAGCATGATTCTGGCACGAAATAAGATCTTCCAAAACAATATTTCTACCAAAATCAGATTATCGTACTTATTGTGAAACCTTGTTTGGTGAGTACCCCACCTAAGAAATGCTACAGATCGTGATCCAGCTGACGCGAGGGTGTAGGAAAGCATTTCTCAGTGCGTGGATACCTGTGAGGTCGACGTCATGTCCGGAGTAGAGGTAGAGAAAGCGCGATTCGTTCCCCGCCAGGTAGCTCTGGATGTGCATCACCAAGTCTCGGAGCAGAGGGCCTGTCTTCAGGCGCTGCATATCCGTATAAAACGTCGGTAAAGACAGAGCGTAGGCTCGAACCAGGGTCAGAGGCTCGGGAAAAACCTGCAGGGTGTGACAACGCTGACCTGGGGACCCTTTTGTTTACCTTTACTACGCGATGCACTCAATATGGTGTTTAAGGTTTTTTCATTCTTACGTTCTTGTGCCAGTCACGGCTATCATCACCATATACAAATAATTATATATATATATATATTTGTGGTATATACATATATATACACCACAAATATATAAAAATACATACATACACACACACACACACATACACACACATACATAAATAAATAAATGCATATATACATAAATAAATGCATACATACATATATAACCACACATACATACATGAATACATACATGCATACATATACATACATGAATGCATACATGCATACATACACACATACATACACAAATACATACATACTACATACATATACACACATACATATGCATACATACATATTTAAATCACGTCTAACTAACTGTCCGGGTTATATTAATATTTACGTTTATATGGGAAGTATAATTTAGAGAAGATCTACTAAAATTTGAGTAGAGAGAGGCTATGAAACAATTTAGGCACACACTCAGCCGAGATTAGAAGCCCAACCTCCTCGTAAACAGCAAACAATCGCTGTGCGAGCCGAACTCCTTATGACTGCTTGACCACCATTTAGGGTTAAAAAAGAAAAGAAGGAAAAATTGTTGCACCCTGATGTGGATCCCTCTATCCCTCCCTACCTGATGCGCCCACTCGGGTAGGGGGTAACCGAAGTTGTTGAGGATCGAGAAGAAGATTTGGAACCTGGCGGCCTCCTCCATGTGTGTGATGTTGAGACCGGTCTTGTTGGAGAGGAAGTTGTAGAGATTCGGGTGACGTTCGTGGAAGCTGCGGAACTTCATAACGCCTGGTAGCTGACTAATGAGGACTTCCAATTTACGACACTTGCCCCTGTTTGGAATCATACCTCACCTCATTCCCGGAAATATCAATTTGTATTTGTTCAATACTTACGTTTTACCATAATATAAGGGAGTATTCTTGTTTTCTATTTAATGTGGGTAGCCTGGCGGTCTAGATGTAAGGTGTTGGACTTCTGTGCTGGCGTCCGGGGTTCAATCCTCGGTCCCGGCACAGATTTATCTGATTACCAAACCCTTCCTTCACCTCTGACAAGACATCTTGTGAATGTGGGGAATGCCAGGCCTCCACCGTGGTTCGGATTCCACGTTAAACTGTAGGTCCTTCATTTCATCTCACAATCACCCTACCATTACACATTAGCGTGAGTGCGTATAAACCGAACGGGTAGTAAGACGCGGTGCTAATAGTAATAATAATGTTATTGTGTTTAGGATGAGGGAGGTTGAATTTAGAGTAAGTGTTTCCACATTTGAGTGGAGGGAGAGGAAAAAACCATTCTAAGGAGAACCATCCTAAATACACCCGGCCATGAATTGAACCCTGATCTCCCCATCATCAGCAGTCCAATGCAAGAGTAGAGCCTCAGAACCGAAAGGGGGAACCTTCTTATAATATAACTTAAGACTAGAACAGGCACAACATCCCGTCCCCATCCATTAATTTATCAATGTGAAAGGGTAGACCCACATTTCAGCAATGATAAAATGCTCGACCATGCCGGGAATCGAACTTGAGACTCCTTAACTTAGTAGACAAACACGCTACCAACTGAGCTTAAGTATCGGATCCTCATTAGACAGTGAATGGATTATAATTTAAAAAAAGGTTTTCAACATTTAGTAATTATTTCTATAGATTGTGTAATATTACATATTTCCTCTTTAGTTCATAATATTTTTCCCAGATTCGGATTAGGTTTTAATATTCGGGATTCGTATAACTAAATCCCGAATCCCGGGTTCGAATCCGAAGCTTCTGTATGCGAGAGCCCAAAACACTCGTCCTCGGAACTAGTACTTGAGAGCGTGCACCCCCCCGTCCTTGCCTGTTCCTGAAGATGAGGTCCATGTAAGCGGGCAAGGTGTGAACGGGGATGGGCTGCCAGTCTATTTCCGAGTGCCACTTCTGGTCTGTCGGGACAGGGGTGTAAATCCCGGCCAGGGTGAGCTGCGACCCCATGATGGCACGATCGGCGTCGGAGCTCAGGACGTACACCTCGTTAGGGACGTACTCGTCGCTGATGAAGCGGCCGTACCTCTGACGCAGAGCTCTGCCAAGCCTGGACCACGTTCGGGTACCGGTAGAACATATATATAGAGAGAGGCCTATTCGTACCTCACACCTCGAGTGATACATTTAAACTGGTTTAGGTTTTATTCGGGCGGTGGTGGATTGGGCACTTTTTATGTGACAGATTGGTGTATTTGGCGCCGTGTATGGGGACTGGGGCATCCCTCTTGTGGAGGAAATGTTGGTAGTAGCTTGGAGTAGGTCAGTACCCAGTCTACCGACGTCCCTTTTGTTTTAGTTCTTTTTTTTAATGCCAGTTCGGGTTTTACGCCAATGTAGTTACATTTATGTGTTAAGGATTAGGTAGGTTGAATTCAGACAAAATGTACCCGCATTTGCGTGGAGGTTGGAAACCTCTTTCAGCACACCCGACCGGGATCGAAACCCGAACGCCCCCTTCTCCGGCAGTCTAGTCTAATGTGAGAATAGCGCCTTGGAACATGCGACCACCGGAGCGTGTTTTTTAGTTCTTTAATCACGAATAAAACGGTGGTTCTACTTCTTTCTTTAAGGGTGCCACCTACTTGTAAGGAAATAACCTCTCACTCACTGAAACTTTGTTCATCGTACGTTATCTTGTGAACTACCCTGTTGAAAAAAAATTACTTTATTTTGTTTGAAGAAGGTTAAATATATATTTCAAACAATTTAATTTAGTATCAGAAATGCAATATTTCGCGTACATGTCGCTGAAATGTGAGCTAATTTCACCGTTTTATGAATTGATTCAAACTTATAAAAAATATTTTAAGATACCTTTCACCTCAATTTTTTTGATCTTAGCCCTATTTTAAAATAATAAACAACTTTTTGAGTAACAAGCCTGCCTCCGTTAGGGTTCTTAACGATATTGACTGGAAAATTATATATTTACAGGAAATTTTGTCTCTTTCCGTGGTTGGTGAGCTGGGCGTAACCCTCGGACCAGTACTTCCTCTTGTTCTTGTAGCGGTCGGTGGGGTAAGTGAACCCTACGGTGCTGGCCCCGTTCCTGAAGACAGCCTGCGCCATCACTACCCTGAACGGTGGAATAGCACACATCACTATGACCAGCATAAAAACACAAGTCGCCAAACAAGATGGCTTATCGTAGTCCAATCCACCTGTTAGCTTATGGGGGAAACTGACCCAATACACCTGTAAGCTTATGGGAGAAACTGACCCAATACACTTGTTAGCTTATGGGGGAAACTGACCCAATACACCTGTAAGCTTATGGGAGAAACTGACCCAATACACCTGTTAGCTTATGGGGGAAACTGACCCAATACACCTGTTAGCTTATGGGGGAAACTGACCCAATACACCTGTTAGCTTATGGGGGAAACTGACCCAATCCTCCTGTGAGCTTATGGGGGAAACTGGTCTCGTAGTCCAATCCACCTGTAAGCTTATGGGGGAAACTGGTCTCGTAGTCCAATCCACCTGTGAGCTTATGGGGGAAACTGGTCTCGTAGTCCAATCCACCTGTTAGCTTATGGGAGAAACTGGTCTCGTAGTCCAATCCACCTGTGAGCTTATGGGGGAAACTGGTCTCGTAGTCCAATCCACCTGTTAACTTATGGGAGAAACTGGTCTCGTAGTCCAATCCACCTGTTAGCTTATGGGAGAAACTGACCCAATCCCCCTGTGAGCTTATGGGGGAAACTGACCCAATCCACCTGTGAGCTTATGGGAGAAACTGACCCAATACACCTGTTAGCTTATGGGAGAAACTGGTCTCGTAGTCCAATCCACCTGTTAGCTTATGGGAGAAACTGACCCAATCCACCTGTGAGCTTATGGGGGAAACCGGTCTCGTAGCCAAATTTAATGCTCCGATAACCCGAACGGGCAGTGAGACGCGGTGGTAAGAAAAATGAAGTAGAAGAAAAATGAATTCTATCAATGTAGAAAGATCAGGTGTGTTTTCTAAGATTCTGATTTGAGATTCGAATTAGAAAAACAAACCGATTTAATATATTACGGTAACCAACGTATATTGGAAAATAAATACGCCATGCGCGTGGAGAAATAATGCGTGTGTGCACTGGAACAGGGTAAAGGGGGG